>JAMQGT020014414.1:0-126357 GCA_024447675.2 Pterophyllum scalare
ATTGCAGTAAGTCTCTCATGCATTCGGTATTGCTTTTAGTTATTCTCAACTTTACTCATTCAGCGTTGTCCCTGTTATTTCTGGTCTCTTCTGTTTGCAGTCCAAACAGGAGATAAGTCTGATAACAGGTTACTTTTATGTCTTGTTTGGGGACATAACTTGCTTTAATGTGCATATTACATTTGTCCAAATGTATTTATAAGCTCCTGGATTTTAATAGCTTTTCAGCAAGATTTCTGCCCATTTTTAAAACTTTCTTCAGTGCCCTTTTCTACCCAATCGAGCCACATGTCTTCTTCTAACTGTTACACGTGGGATCTGCTGGAACTGCTCTCACCTTGCACATCTGCCTCCAGTTGTTCCTTCATCTGCTGGTACTTGTCAATCTTGGATGTAGCTTTAAGCACCAGGCACTTAGTTGTGTTTTATTCATGGTGAATTTTTTTTTTTTGCATCAGTTTTCACCTTTTCTGCTTCAGTTTATGCTATTAATATCTAGGATATAATGCATTAGATCTCTTGGGGATTCCGTGTTGCTTTCAAATAATTATTCTCAACTTTTTTCATTTGCATAGGCGTGATTCACTCTTTTGTTTTTCCCTGGGCCCTGACATGAAAGTCAGAGTGTAAACAGCTGATAATTCTAACTAATATCAGACTACTTTAATGTCCTTTGTTTAAAGAAGTTACCTGCTCAAAGGTGCCTACGATACCTGTCCAAAAATGTATTTATAAAGCTCTTGATATTAATAGCTTAGATGTGTTTCAGCAAGATTTCTGCATGTTTAAAACATGTCACACACACCTGTGATGATTTTAAGGAATTTCGCACTTGATGTTTCTAGTTGTTTGTTACAACTGGTGGCCTTGTGTGTTTGTAAAGGTCAGCAGGTAGAAGTCTATCCAAGATAAATTGGGTTATAGAGATAAATGCTGGCTGAACTGGTCTGTGCATCCTCATTCAGAAGTGGAGATTGGAAACATGTACCTTACTCCGTGACCTAGTGTAGCCTATATATTACATAACGTGAACTCAATGAACTTTTTCGTACATTGTTGAACAGCTGCTGAGTGGGAAAGACTATTTATAGTTCCCAAGTGACTTGCAGTGGTATACTTTGAATTATTTTGTACATTTGAGTTAGTTGGTGTTTCAGAATGCTAAAAATAATATATATTTGTGCAGGTGACCTTTTGAAGCATTAACATTGTGCTTTGTAAATGCACTGAACCACTTTGCTATTATTATGCTGATGTATAATACAGTAAGATGAAATATATAATGTATCCTAGAAAGCCATAAATGCTAGCCTGCTGTCATGTTTTGCCTTTGATCTACTTTCCCATAGCTGGTATAACAAAAACACAGTGCCATATTGTATCCTGAAGAGGATACTTGTTAGAATGAAAAATCCCACCTACATTACACTACAACGCACTCTGATGCTTCTTGTGCTCGTACAGCATCGTTACTCACAGTTCCCATGTGTGCATGCTTGTTTTTCCCTACCTGTATTCTGAGAAACAGTCTTACTTGTGCAGCTCCGAGTATCTCACCTCTGCTTGCATTGCACATTCACAGGGGTTACTGTTGTTATCTGTGCAGCTTTGGAGCTCTGCTTAGTGTTGTGTATTGGGTGGCAATTTAGTCTGTTTGAAGTTGCTGCATATGCATTATTCTCGTGGTTAAACTGTGGTATTAGTTTTAGAGATACAGAGTTAAAACTGAAACTAATAGCTCATGTATAGTGCTGGGCCAGCACGACTAGACTCTGTATCACAATATTTTTAAGATTCTGCCTGTTTCACTGTATATCACACTGTTACTGTTATACGATTTTTGTTTAAGTGGGCCCTCATTCTGCTGTCAGGAGCATATCGAATATAAAAACATTTTAACACTGTCATAAAAAAGGAAATAAAACTTAAATATAATAAAGACCACAGTACCAAACCAATCCACTCTTAGGCTTAACAAACTTAAATATATTGGAATCTTTGTAATTTTCATCATCACTTTGTAGTCGAACATTTTCTAATGTATTTACTGAAGACGTCTCTGGCAACTGATTTACTGGATATTTAAATGCAAGGGGAAGAAATTGGACTAGTTAAGTAATCTAAAATTAAAGAAAACATTCAAAGTATTCAGGACTAACTGCAATCTGATGGACAAGGTGTATTTATGTACACAATGTCAATAATTTGCCAATGTTAGCAATCGCCATCAGTTTTGTATCGTGCAGTCTAGTGTCCACACGCCTACGCAGATCGTGGATATGTCACTGTAGTCTGACACAAACTGCTCGTAACCAATTATTTTTTTAAGGTTAAAGTGCTGAAGCTGTCGTATGCCTAATTTTCACCTTGCTTTTTTCAAAACTTCCCATCACACAGAGAGAGCGGCACAACCATCCGTCACGGCTGCAGCCCCAGTTAGCATGGGGCGGCTTCGTAACGTCTACCAACTGCTGTAAATTAATGCTTAGCTAACTAGTATTGCTAGTGCAGGCTAGCGAGAGCAGCAGTGTTTAAATGTCTAGTCGACCAGTCCCGCACATCCCTAGTGTTTACCAGATTTTGGGGCTTGATTGTTTACATTTTAATTATTTTGTCTTCCAGCTATTATAAAACCATGATCTGGAGAGAGTAATCATTGTTTTGCATTAACTTGTGCGACAAAGCTCTTGTTTAGTGTCGTGTTATTCATCAGGCCTACTCCATTTATAGCGCCGTTTAAAGCACAGACTCAGTGATCATTTAGTTCAGCTTGAGCCGAGTCGGTTTAAAGAGTGTCTTTGGTTTATAAGTTATCTAAGAGCAGTAAAAGTAATAAGAATAGAATAGAATGCCTTTATTGTCATTATACAGGATGTACAATGAGATTGGAGGCTCCAATAGGCAAACGAGTCAGGCTTTATGGTCAAAGATAGTCAGTCTGCACTTAACTGCCTACTAGATGACCCTGCATCCCCCACCACTTTCACCTCTTTCTTTTTACCCCACTGATGTAGTTGTATTAAAGTTAAAGGAAAAAGACTCATAAAACACTTTTTTAAGTTAAGGAACGTTAAATCATGTTATATAAATGAGATTATGGGTTTTACCATAATTGTCAGCTGACCACATCTTTATATTCAATTCAATTCAATTTTATTTAAATAGCGCCAAATCACAACAGTCACCTCAAGGCACTTTGTATTGTGGGTAAAAACCCTACAATAATACAGAGAAAACCGTCCCTCTATGAGCAAGCATTTGGCGACAGCGGGAAAGGAAAAACTCCCTTTTAACAGGAAGAAACCTCTGGTAGAACCGGGCTCAGGGAGGGGCAGTCAGTAGTTTTCTTTGCTCCAATTGGTAGTGACTTCAAAATAGAGATAAGTTTAACTTGTTACACGCCCCTTTTCTCTGCTGCTACCAGTCGCTGAATTTCAGTGGCATTTCATGGTCTCCGATTCCACGTCTGCTCGACTCTTCCTGTGTGGGTGTCTTTTAAAATCTACTTCACTATTGTTAGTTGATTTTTGTGCTGTAGTGATCACTGCACATTGCAATATGCTGCCAGAGCCCTGGTTTTATTGATAAGGCGATAGGAAGCAGTTTAAACAAGTCTCAGTCATCCTTGCCATCATTGTTCCCAGTTGTTTTAATTTGAAAGAAGATATTTGATTACCAGCTCATTAAATTGAATTTTAATAAAGAAGCTCAGTGTAATTATTTAGTTTTCACATTGACTAACGCTGAAATTGATTAAAAAGATTAACACACCAATTGCAGTGTATTCCTGAAGCTGTCCCACTCTCCCTCTACCTGACAAAAATATTGCCTCTCATCCACAAACTATGAAGAAAATTACGTGGCCATATGACCAAATATCTGCATCACCAGGAAGCAAAGTAATTGGTGCAGCACGGTTTTTCTACAGATGCAATTTTGCAAACAAACAGTGCTTTATGAAATGCTGTCATGGGGCCTGGGGCAGAAATATTTTCTTGGTATAAAATGTGTCGGTGCCATTTTCAGTCGATCATCTCTACACTCGCCATAAACTGAGTATATTGTAGTGACAACTTGCACAAGAGCTGGTTATTTTTCTATGTTTGCAGTCCACCTTTAAAAATTAAAAATGTCATGTGGTCTGTATTATAAGGAGTATTAGGGTCACATTGAGGAAAAAAAAATAATAGTGAATTTTGAGAATAAAGTCAAAAGTTGTTTCATCTACCCTCTACAAAATGCCTCGGGTAGATGAAACAACTTGATCAGCTGTCTTCTTGAGTCTTGTGTTTCAACATATTCCCTCTGTACTCCACAAAGATGCAGCCATCAATATCCTTGCATCTGTCCAGTGCCAGTTTGTTTCCTTCTGAGCCGATGCAGCTTTCTGCACCATCTCTATAACGTCCTCATACTTAATATACTTATCACTAAATCATGTTTATGTGCTAAAAGAGATATAACCAATTCTAAAGTATAGTTTCACTAACTCATAACACAAGACATTGTGGAGGGTGTAGCAAACGTGGCGTGGCTGCTTTTCGACTTGAAAAGACAACTTTAATCTCCACATTTTGACTTTTATTACTCAAAATAGGATTTCGACTTTTTTTTTCTCAAAATTTTAACTTTATTCTCAAAATGCACAATTATTTTTTTTCTTAATGTGGCCCTAATACTCCTTTGTAGTATTAGGGCTGTGCAATTAATCGAAACTGGATTTCAAAATTTGATTTTTGGCTCCAAATGTTTACAGAAACAGTGTAATCAAAAAAAAAAGATTGTTGTTAAAATCATTTTGTCAGTTACGCTCCATAAGCCCTGATTTATGCTGCAGCCTTGAATCTTTGCGGCCCTACAACGTAACCTACGTAAGTGGCCAGCGACGTTGCCAGCACTTACGCTTGTGCAGGTGTATTATGTGTGGTAATTACTGTTAATTATTGAGCGGGAAAGCTACGCCGTAACCTGGCCTGCACCTCCCGAGAAGTGTCAGATAACATCTGTTATTATCAGGATGCCTGATTAGCACATCTGTTCATTCTGCCATCTATGAGAGCATCGAAGAGCTGTCCCCGCCAATATTCGCTCTGTGGGTGTAATTAGCACCAGACCCTGTTTGCCCCGCCCCCCTGAAACCAATGTACAGGATCTATCAGTATGATGTGGCACTAAAATGTGAGCAAATTTATTTGGTATAAATAACACAGTCCAGTTTCTTCCTAGTATTATTATTATATTTGTGTTTCAATTATAATGTATTTATTTATATTGCAGTTCATTTATATATTTTTTTATATTGCATTTACATATTCACTGTTCTTTAAGTGCAATAAATGCAGTGTTTACAAAGTCAGTGAGTAGTTGTGTTAGTCTTGATTTCAATATTGTGATTATGATTTTTTTTTCAATAATCCAGCAGAAAACAGAGGACTGAAAAATGCCCATCATTATTTACCAACAAATTAATGTCTTTAAATTACTTTCCTGGCATGTAGGTAGTCTTGAATGAGCTAAAACAGTCTTTCCCACTAGGTTTGTCAAAAAATAAAAAATAAACCTGCAGATTTAGGGTCTATAGGTTAATAAGTTAGTGCCATCTTTTCTTAAATGAATTCAATTAAAATATAAGTTGATAGGTGTGCTGCGACAAATAAAGAATGTTGGAAAGTAATCACTCGTCTATCTGGCTGACCTCCAGAGCAGAATGAGGACAGGACTACTGGAGCTGGAGTACAGTACAGGGGAGTTGGAGTTCCCAGAACTGCAGTATGAAGTTCTCTGTTATGAATCGCCGTAACAGTGTCCAGGATAGTGAACCTGTTATTAGGGAGACCAAGAGACAGGATGGGCTGGCTAGATGATTTGTTGCAACAGTGTAGAAAAGATGGACTTTTCTGGCTCAGAAAAGTGATGGCAGTGCCAACATTTTTTTTAAACATGCATCCTTTCTAATGGCCAATAGGGGTTGACTCTTTTGGTTTCGAAAACATGTCTGATTGTATAGAAGTCTATCTGAAACCTCCCTTCAACTGTCTTACTCTATGATCTCAGTAGACCCTTTGATGATGAGCTTACGGTTTCAATCACTGGTTTGAATTCTTATTGGATGCAACATGAAATTGATTTTGTAAGTTCTGGTTCCCATTGCTGTAAAAAAAAAAAAAAGAAAAAAAAAAAGGCTAGACATCACAATGTCTACGTCCATCATATGTATACAGTCTTTGGCAGCAACTATACTTTCAAAATAAGAGCACAGAGCACCAAAAAAAGCAGCTTAAATAGTGATGAGAATAACGATAGTTTAACTTTCTGTTAATACATTTAATATATTACTCTAAATTATCATGCTGTTTGTACTTGAAATATGAAGGAGGTGGTGCCACATTTCACACACAGTTTACAAGTTTGTCTTCTCTGCATCTACAGGTTGTACAGACTTTGGAGGACCACCACCAGGAAGTGCTCTCTCTCTACAGGGACTATGGATTCGCTGGCCTGATCGCTCAGGATTCAGAGTTTGCCCTCTGCAATGTCCCCGCCTACTTCTCCTCACATGCGCTCAAACTGAGCTGGAATGGCAAGAACCTGACCACACACCAGTATCTGCTGTCCGAGGCTGCCAGGCAGCTCGGGCTCAAGACACAACACCTGCCCTGCTTTGCTGCTCTGCTGGGTGAGGAGCGGCATACTTGCACACACCTCAAGTAACACACACACAAAGCAAACCTGTATCCCACATTTCTCTTTTTAGACAGACACACTCCTGTTTATGAGTTATAATTAGCAACTAAATTTGTTGTTCTTGCTCACCGACACAGCAAAGAGTTAAGAGTTTCCTTCTTGCAGGAAATCATATTTTGCCTGATGAGGACCTGGCTGCCTTTCACTGGAGTCTGCTGGGACCAGAACACCCACTAGCCTCCCTCAAGGTAGTGACTGCTTCTATGTCCAAAGTTCTCTGAGAAACACAGACAGTAGCAGTTGTAACAGTATGTAATGTCACATGAACCCTTACTTCAGTTTTAAACAAAACCAGATTTTGGCATGAACTTTATTTTATTTCTAGAGAAGCGTGCTTTCACAATAAAATCTCTCCTTTTGATCTTTAGAATGTTTTTATTGTGAAACATTTGAAGGAAGCGTTAATATCTATTTAATCTAGTATCTAGTTAATATCTTGCAACAAGCTACCGGACTGTTAAAACACACCTGAAGTGTCTACTCTGTTTCTAAGGAAGGCCTTTCCCTCGGAGGTCTCAGTGCAGTATTTAGATGCACATCATCATTTTCTTCATCGGTTGCCGCAGCAGTGGCAGGCCAGTGTTGTGTGATGCAAGCCGTTACAATTAATAGCGTTCAGAGTGCAGAGTGTGTAGCATTGCTAGCGTTTGCAGCCTTCGTCCACATGCTGCAGAATGTCTTTGATGTGGTTTACTCTGATACAACCTTTATGCAACTACATTTTCATGATTGAAGTACTGCAGAACTCTGCCAGTTCACTCGCCTGTCATCGGTCTTACTTTCAATCTTGCTTGCTTATAACTTCCCGTCACAGATAGTGGTGGGCGTTATCATAGGCCAGGGCCACTGGTGGCTGTGCTTAAATCTGAATAATTACTTAATGCTGCTGGGACTTCCAGTGCATACTAGCAGAGGTAACATTTAATTGTCTAGATAACTATTTGCAGAGACTTCTACTTTATTTGTAGGGAGAATTACTGTTTGGGCAGCTAGAAAATGGTAATTTTTAATTTTCAGAGCCTCTGAACCATTTCCAACACTATTGTGCACATGTGAACATTGCATGTTAAACTACACAAGGGATGAAAAGTTGTAGTCATTTTATGTTTAAGCATTTAGGAATTTTGATATAATTCAAAGAGGCTGTTTTCTTTTTTACATTTTCAGCATTCAGCATTAGATTAAAAATATTTAATATTTTACTCTCAAAAGTCACTCTTTGTGCCAAAGTATGATGGTTTAACATGGTTCCCATCATTTTGGATAAAGTGACATTTTCAGATTGTAACATCCAAATGAAATTATTAGTCCTCCCTTGACTATTAAAATATTATTCATGTAAAATATAAATATTTTAGGAGATTTTCATCCATCCCTTTAAAGCATCCTCAGTTATGGCCCAGAAACTTGAAATGAAATCATGCCTAAAAGAATTAAGAAAAACAAAACAAAGTAAAGGTTTATCTCTTATAGCCAACCAAATGCAGACTCAGATGAACCTCGTTAGATCAGATGTTGGGACCGTAAACAACAAAGGTCAAATGATTTAGTTCGCTAATGTAAATATGATTATTTTTCTTTAGCTATGTTTGTCTTGTTCCACTGACATGCATTATTTTACTGGTAAATACCAATCCATTACATTTTGTATGTTGTATTTTGCCTTACATACAAAGTGATGATTCCCCATCCCGGCATATACTTGAAGTCAAGGCATTAATATCCTATTAGAACTATAAAACTGAATTAGTGCATCCCTGATATTTTCTTGATGTTGTGAAGAAAATATCAGGTATGGCATAGGGTTAGGTTAAGTGGTGACTCTGAATTGACCATAGGTGTGAGTGTGAATGGTGACTGGTGTCTCTCTGTATTAGCCATACAACAGATTGGCGACCTGTCTATTGCCACATTTCCATTAGTACCTACTCAGCGCAGGTCGACTCGACTCGCCACTGTTTTGTTTTGTTTCCATTACAATTGAGGACCACCACAGTGTGGGTGGAGTCGATATAGCAACACATGCAGAAGTCTTGTGATGTAATTTGTATGCAACTCAAAGTGTGCTAGCTTCTGTCAACACTGCTGTGTTGTGCGATGGTACCCGTGAGCAGTAATTAGCTCGGAGACCTCATGATAAACTTTGTCAGTTCTCGTCTCATCTCCCACCAAGCACAGAAATGTCTGCACCTCCTCGTTCGACCATGGTGTTGGTTTGCGTACCTCCGTTTCTTGCTGTCGGGTTTTAAAAATGGCGCGTGTGATTCTGGTGAAGGAGTCACTCTCATGACTTCGCTACTGACGACACCCCCTGGCCAATCAGTGGCATGTTGTTCTTTGACGTCACAGTTTCGGATCGCTTGGAACCCCGGCTGAGTGTTTACTAAAAAAGTACCTGATACCAGGTACTAATGGAAATGCCTACAAACCATGCCAATTCAAGTCGAGCCATGCTGAGTTGGTACTAATGGAAACGCGGCGTAAGTGTACTCTGCTTCTCGCCCTATGACAGCTGGGATAAGCTCCCACCCTTCCACGACCCTGAATTGGATAACCAGTTTGGCATCTAAACATATCTGAGTCATTCCCATCTAAGTCTAACCAGATTGTTCTTCACTCCTAAACCTGTTGTTTTGAATGCCTGAGGCTAACCTAAGTGCAGGGTTTGTATGGGTGCTGGAAATCCTTGAAAATGCTTGGATTTTAATATTTTCCTTTCAAGGTTTGAAAAGTGCTTGAATTTTGGATAAAGTGTTTGAAACTGCTTGAAATTGAAATTTTTTTTTTAATTAAAAAAATCTGATTGAATAGTTCGTTTATGAAACTGAGAAATAAAATGAGTTGGAAAGTCTAAAATGAAAATTTCTCCGCCTGGGCCTGGCCTCCATGTCGGTCTGTTTATGAAGGGCTTATGTATAAAATGAAGAAATAACATGTTTTGCAAATATATTTATGACTCTGCATTATTGTATCTACATCATAATCAATCCAGTCATTTTTGACTACACTTTATAGAACTGTAATATTTATTATTTATTGCAATTTCTGCAGCCCTCTTGGCCAGATCTCTCGGGTGAAAAAAGATGTTTTTAATGTCAATGATAGTTTTTACTCTCATTAATAATGAATATATGAAAATCACTTTGCCAAGAAGTGATTGCAGCTTCTACCTTGTGACAAAAAAAAGTCTGAAAAGGCCTAGTGACAAAGTCACTAAGTTGGCAGCACTGGCCATCGGTGTTGCCAAAAACTGATTGCAGCTTCTACCATGTGACAGGAATGTTCTTTATGACTCAAAGTGAATTGATATCAGTCATGAGATAATGTTTGAGATATTCTTGACAGCAAGTCATTTACAACAATATAAAAGTCAGCAATAATTTTTTTTGGCAAATACCAGAAATCACTTTTTGCCCAAGACCGAATGTTCAGATGACAAATTGCTCCACTGCCACTGTGTACAGTGTGGGGGCATGTACATTTTGTGTACATGCAGTGCAGTACAATGATTCAATAGATAGGAAAGAGCATGTTTGATACCAAGATTTCCAGCATTTTTCAAAACCAGGATGTGTTTTTAGTACTTCCTATTACATTAAAATACCAAAGAACCAGGTGAAAATGTTGGAAAATGTTGATAATTGTGAATGATCCCTTAATGTGCTGGAAAATCTTGAAAATGGACCTTGAAAGTGCTTAAAAAGTGCTTGAATTTGATCCTGGAAAAGGTGTACAAACCCTGCAAGTGATTTTTTTCCAGTGCTAATAATCATAATTTAATAATGTATTGAACAATAATGGAGAGTAACAATCTGTGAAGTGATCAAATCAGTACATTTGAGATGGGTCAGGTGAAAATTTTGTGTATGAAAGAAGTGGAAAATTGATATCCACAAATCGAACCACAGATAAGAGCTCTGATTCACCACCTGCCGTGGGACTGTGTTGGTTAATCATTTCCAAGTTTGGCCAAGCCCGACCGGTGGCAAAAATTTCATGCAAAGCTGTCCATAACCTTTTAAGTAACCATGCAAACAAACTGACAGATTTAACCAGCCTCTCCCTCAGAGCACGAAATGCTTCTTATTAATTTAACACTGGGAGGGGCACATGCCTAAAGCCATCTATCTGGATCAGTATCATTTTATTATTGGCACGTGTTAAAATAAAGAAATTTTAGATCCTTTTTTTGTCAGAGGTGTAACATCACAATACTAGGTTATATGGGAAAATAACCTGAGATGCTTTTTGAAAATTTTATATAAATTTTGTATTAATTAATAAAAAGCCAAAAGTTAAAAATGAGTGCTGCTTCTGTGTAACGCTTCTTAAAAATCTACCTCTCAGTATGCTCATGTGGCTCTTTCACAGTGCTGCTCTCCTCGTAGCTCGATATAAGTACACGAGACCCTTTGTTCTTTTGCTGTCAGGTGCGAGCCCATCAGTTGGTGCTGCCGCCCTGTGAGGTGGTGATCAAAGCCGTCTCAGAGTACGTCGCCTCCATCAAAGACCTGGGAAACCTCGACGCCATTGCCAGAGATGTCTTCAAACAGTCACAGGTAGGTCATGTGTGCGCTGATCCTTTTTACTGACTGCTAAACTAACATCGTGCTGGGTGAATTACCATTTCTTTGGGTAAGATTTACATGAAAAGAATGTGCTTTTAGCTGAGGTTTGACTTTACATGTCAGATATTTGCTGACAGTAAAATAGGTCATTACTGTTGACACAAGGCCTGAGTCAGCAACTGTACCTCCTCACACATCGGTGCTAAAGTGTAGCTTTCTGCCCATCTGATGTAAATCTGTGCTGCGCAGGTTTAGCTAGTCCCCGGTGTCATCTTCGGAAGCGGTCCTGTTGTGTTGATTATGTCTAGAGGACACATAAATATTTAAGCCTGTATTTGGGTAGCTCATTGAGCCTGGTGTCTTCTGTAAAAGGAAAATTATGGTAGGAGTTCAGTAGCAGTTTGCTGAACATGTTTATAAACTGTATGTCATGTCGAGGCTCTTCGGCGTTCACATTGACTAATAGGGTTTTTCCACTGTGGTTAGATTAGGTGATCAGTTGAGCCCCGCTGGCAGAGTGCATGTGTTTTTTTTTTCCACTGTTCCACATGACGAGAAAAAGCTGAACACGTAATGAAGCTGTGCTAACCAAAAGGTGAAGCTGGTGTATGTGCTGCATCATCTTCAAACACGCACTAGTAGTCTTGTTGTGTCTTGTTTTCATGCCTCAAAATGAGCCTTTGGGGTTTTTAAGCACAACTGGTTCACCTATAGTTACGGAAAACAGTCTGTGTTTAAATTAAAGTTGGAAATTGATATTCTCCCCATTCTTTTAGATAGGGACTTGAAAGCAGTACCAGGATGGCTGCCCACTGGCTAGACTTGCTTCTAAAAGGAGTTGGGTCTTCATAAACTCCAAGCCGAGCAGGTTTTGACCATGCAGGACCACAGCAATGTGCTGCTTTTGAACCTCATGCCATTACACCTCAGCCCAAACTATTGGAGAAACCCCCGTCTGTCCCATCATATTAATCAACTACATAGCCTGATCTTTAGTAAAATTGAGTTTGACAGACTTAAAATAGCATCTTCAATTTATCTTTACAATTTATATATATAAATAAATATATGAAGCTTAGCATTTTACTTGTGCTGCCATGTTGAATTCAGAACTGATTTTATTTTTTCTGAATCAGTCAATTGTATTGCATTATTGTCAAGTTATTTGCTTAAACTGGTGGACCTTTAAGTACGGGGATAATCCAAATTTTCCTACTGTCAGCACATACTCAGTGGAGAGGAAACGGTCCCATGAACTGGACCTGGATATTCACGTATTCAGGTTTGTGAGGCAGGTTTTTTTTAAAAAGTTTTGAGGAATAGGATAAATTTGGAAATGCATGCCATGTCAGCTTTCTCAGATGACATCCCTCCATTCACAACAGTGATAAACGTGCTTTAAGTCCATCTCCTTTTGTGCTTACGGATTTCTCAGCAAGATTTAGGTCTGTTGCATAAACCTTTATTGACTTTATTTCCCCAAAACAGCAGTGAGTCTCACAGATGGGGCAGGGACATTGAGAGATGAACCTTTTGATGAGATCTGTTTACAGTAAGCAAAGAATATGGCCGCTCTCTTCCCTTTACAGGTGTTTACTGTTCTGGAACCAGCGCAGCAAACATTTAACTGGGCGTTAAAAACCAGTTGTTCCTGTAGTAATGAGTGACACCTGTGTTTAATAGGGATGATAGTTCAGCCTTGTAGCCTCGTATCAGCGTATTGGTCATACTGTTTAGTGAAGATATTTTTGCACTGGTTAAATGTTTAAAAATGGTGCGATGGAGAGCTCTAAAACTGTCCAGTCTGTTGCAATACGAGTCTTCGTTTATTTCCTGGCACCAAAGGGGAAATGAATAACTACCAAAACAAACACATGATCCAGAATTTCAGAGCTGGTGCACCTCCAGTGTGTGTGTGTTCTTTTTCATACTGATGCAGAGTTGCTTCTGACCCGTGTTAACTTGAAGTGAGAGAGAGCGAGTTGGGAGACCAGGGGTTTGTTTCGTGAATGTTGCTGAAAAAATTCAAACTGGGAAATCCAGGATCAAATACATGTGGTAAACTGGTCCAGCTTCTTCTGTTTGACAAAGCCACAAGAGAACTGGATTAGCCAAGCTGGATTTAATAACACTCTTGTGGTCAATCACTAGAGGCAGTACAGTGTGTGTGTGTGTGTGTGTGTGTATAGATAGATAGATATAGAGATATAGATATATATAGATAGATATTGGGAAATGATGAAAAAGGCAAATGAGAGGGTACAAAGTTTAACTTTAACATGAGCTTCTGATTGAGGGTTATGAGGAATTTTACAGAGCTCATTCACATTCAAGGTGAAATTGAATTAATTCTTTATGACATGCTTTTCTATTGCAGCATGACAGTCATAATAAAAACTATTTTTCTGAGTGACTCCAGCAGTGAGTTGAGTGTGCCTCAAACATGGGTTTAAATGGTTATGGGGTTGTGTTGGTGTCACAAGAACACCGCAGCGTGGTCGGGGGGTCAGTGTTTTGGCATGGTGTTTAATTTTGTTTACACTGAATAAACCAGCCAGCGTGTAGGTTTAACTTGATGGCTATGTTGCTGCGACAACCCGACATGTGTTTCGTATTACCAGAACATACTGGATCTTGCGAAATCATCGAGCACCGGTGTACAATGCAGGAAATCTCACCAGCAGATCCCTCAGTTAGAACATACTCGCGGTCACAATCTTCACCGTGCTTTGTTTCCTTTGCAGTCTCGTATGGAGGACAAGGTGGAGCGATTCAAGAAAGCTGTGGAGTATTTCTCAGCTGCCTCCAAACCCCGCTCACCTAACATGGGGCCCTCCTCTTTCATTTGTGAGTGGTAAACTGCTCAGGAAGCAGGTTCAGAAAACATTGTTATTACATTGTTATGTAATCTTTTTTTTTTTTTTTTGGCTTACTCGATGTACTTTAATTCACCGTGAACAGAACACATTCTTCTAGTTTTGTTTAATCCTTCTGTTTCTGCCTCGCTGTGCTCAGTACCTGGGTTTGGACCCACTCCATTTGGGGGACCACCTGGTCACATGGGACCGATGCAGCCTGGAAAGAATCAGGTAGATTCCTTCTCTCGCTAATCCTTCAGTCTCTTTGATGTGTAATTGTTCTTTCTACATGAATCTACACGTAGAATAGTGGATTAGGTTTTTTTTTTTTTTTGCTCTTTGAAATCCCTTTGAGGCATGTGCTCGTTTAGTAGCTGATGGAGGAGGGTGCACTCCTTCCTGTCTCACATCCTCCCACCAGCCTTGATTAGATGCTTCCAGTTTGATCTGATATAAAATAGGACAGTATTAGTTCCCACCCCTTGAGACATCTTCCTGTTACTCTTCCTCTCCTATACTCAATTTCCCATGCTTCTTCCTCCTCCATCCCATATTCCCTTCTCTTTCCCCTCCTCTCCGCTCCCAGTTCCCTCCCCCCCAGGTCCCGGGGTTAAAGCCACCCTATCAAAATGCTCCGTATGGACCTGGCTCCGCCGCTCTGTTCCAGACCCCGCAGCCACCATCTCAAGACTGCAACGACTCACTGACGGGCAAAATGGGCTTCTCTGACTGGTCAGCTCCATATGATTCCACTCAGGGGGGAGTCGACTACCCAATCATCACACCGGCGCTCAGTCTGGCCCCTCTCCATCTCCTTCCTCATCATCAGATGGAGATGAGCCCAACGACAACAATGCCAAGTAAGACACAGAGAAAGTAAAGCTGCTTTTGCACAGTTTGAAGCGAAAGGAGGAGTGGGAGTCACCCACTATGAAGTAGGCTCTGCAGGGACTTAACGTAGGACTATAAAACAACCATGGTACTCTGTGGGTTTCATGTATGAAAAATAACTTGAATGAGCTTTGCCTTTCCCAATTAAGACGTCCTGCATGTTCTACCAACCTGTTAGGCCACTTTTACACCAAGGCAAACAAGACTGAGCAAGTCTGGGCAGTGACAGCTCATAAATTTGACATGTAGTGGACACTGACGTCTTCATTCTCATTTACAGTAATTACAGGATCACACTGTATCAGTTTTATTGTTTTTTAATTACTAATATTATTTTTGCATAAGTAAACCTTTATATAGACTTTCAGTGACTCATTCTTCTACTAGGGTTAGGCAGTAGGGTTGGGCAATCTGCGCCATCGTCCTTGTCGATGCCCTGTGACATCACCGGTGACTCATACCGTTGCAGCCAGGGCAGCGCGACACAAAAGGTGAGCATGCAAACAACCATAATGTTTGCATGCTCACCTCCTCTGTCCATACTGTGCAATGTGTGTCCCCTACAGGAAAAACAATTGAGTAGTGAGCGGTGAGAGAGACGCAAACACACCCTGGAGTTTATTTCTCACTTCCAGCATGAAGAGACTTGGCATACAGCAAAAACACCAAATTCTGGCACACACCAAAACGAGCTGCTCTAAGATGCGCCTCAGAACAGGGGTAAACGAGGGGTCTGTGGAGCTACAATAACGAGGAATTCAGACCAAAGCATTGCAGTTCTACTTTATATAGACCACAAGTGAATGATTTACATACGAAAAGGAAGGATTTAAAAGCATGATATGTCTCCTTTAATGGTGAGAAATGTGAGTGAGAGGGTTGCCCAGTGATACAGGGTCCCTCTTAATGTGCTCCATATCTCTCATGGTAGCCAATAATATAATATGCATGTAAACCTCTTTTACAGAGGGCTTTTTTTTTTAATTCAGTATTTGAAACATTTATGTCATGCATGAAATCAGTGACAGACACTAATAAATACAGAGACAAAATACATGAAAATATGTCAGCATTGGCTATCAGTCGATTCATTGTATACATTGCTGTCGGTTCGTCTTTATGTCAGTTGAATCACACATACACGTGATAAATGCCAGTTTCTGGATAACTAAACGTTCCCGTGAACCCTCTCTGTTCAGCCATTTGACAGACAAGTCCTCTCGGTGGGAGGATCCCGCCGCTGGAAGAGGGGGCTCTGGCTCTGGAGACGGTTCCCAAGGCAACGGGAGCGGGTCAAACATTCCGTCACTGTTGTCTATGGCGACGCGGAGTCACACTGGACATAACCACACCCCCCTCTGCCTCAGGTGAGACAGAAATTCCAGAGGCCACAGCACAGGTGTGTGCTGTTTTGAGGAAAGTTTGTCACCATGTTTCCTGTTTTTATTTGTAGGTCAGCGCCGAGGTTCTTCGTGTAGCTGAACACAGACACAGAAGAGGGCTGATGTACCCCCAGATTTACCACATATTGACCAAGGTAAAAGAGTTCTTCCTCATATTCAGCTGTTAAACTTTTTCAACATCTGCTTTTGAGAAAAATCTTGAACCTAGGATCGTTTTAATCCAAAGAGGAGCGTTCTCAATTCCTGAACTCTCTCGTATGCACTTACACTCAGAAGTTGAGGGTGACCTTCAAATGTCCTTCCATTGAAACCTGTTTTTGTCTGAGTTATGTAAGGTATATGCTGTGACAGGCTACCATTATTACTTTGTTACAGTACATACATTGTCACATAATGAGTTCTCCACCCGATGAAAACAATGTTCTGCTTATTGAAGTAGCAATGCATTTAAAGTATCTGACGAATGATTTCGAGTTTAGTCTCAAAATGGCCAAAAAAACTGAAGGTTTTTGCTGTCTGTTGAAACAACTGTGTGTACTGCTCCCTTCACAAGCTGTCACAGTTTGGCTTTTATGGGTGTAACGCCGGGCGATCGTCACTGAAGCCCCCGTTACCTACCCCTACTAGCTGTGAACAGCTGGTTAACACCGAGCCTATCAACGCTGAGGCGACTGATCAAAGGAATTTTGATTTACTGTAATTACGCGACTGTTTGTCCTATCGGAAAGAATTCGAACAGTCCCTGAAAGCTGAGAAATTTTGCTTCACACCCAACATAGGGTTATTGTGGGAATTGCTGCTGGAAGTCCGCAAATGGCGACACTATTGAAGTGCGCTGTGTCACAGATGATGCGTCCGGCGTTTAGTCATTTAAATGAGAAAAAAATTAGATTAGTCGCGTTGTCTTAAAAAAAATAAATAAATAAATAAAACCATGAGAAAACATTAAAAACTTCAGAAAGTTGATTCTGTTCATTTGGATGAAGCGTCTTCAGTGGGTGAAACATTCAAGTGATTTCTTCAGTCTTAGCTGACTCCGTGTTTCCCTGCATACATTACTTTTGTATAATGATCGAAACTAACGCCATCGACTAACAAAGCGCAGTGCAAAATGTTGCAAAGCTGAGATACTGTTGCTCTTTTTGCTTTTACAACAAAATACTGCAGAACAGCTCTGGTTAGCACAGCTGTCACCTGCTGACTGTGAGAGAGAGAGCAGGGCACAGCCATTTATCAGGACTGCAGCCCTGGGCAGCGTACGGTGGCGTTGCAACATCTTTGAACCAGTTATGCAGGAAAAACCCTGTTGTGTACCAGTGTTCTTGCTCAATTGTACACTGGGGTCTCCCACTTCTCTTTCTCTGGTTAGAGCCTGTTTGTGTTGTTCTGTGAAGGGAGTAGTACACACCACCGTACAAAATATTTTCCTGTTTCGAAAATCTCTCATTTCTTTTAACAAAAACACTGACGGATTTCAGAAGTAAGTTTGTTCTTGGCAGTTTCAAGATTGTAATCAAATCCACGGAGACTGATGCACCAGACACTCAGCTAGCAAAATATATTCCTTTTTAATCCGCATCAGAGTTTTCCTGTGTGCCGATGTAGGTCTATATACGTATATACATACATCCAATTTCTACCGCATATCCCGAGCTGGGTTGCAGGGAAGTAGTCTGAGCTGAGATGCTCGCCCTTTTCCAGCTGAAAACCCCTGGCCTCAGACTTGTAGGTGCCAATTCTCACCCCCAGCCATTTGCTTACGATCAATGGTTCCATGTGGAACGGGTATTGTAATTAAATACAGTACTGCAACACATGAAACTTGTGTGTGTGATTCTAATCATACACTTTTCTCAGGTTATTAACTTGTTGCTGATCATTTTCTTTCACACTGTTGCTTGTCACTTGTGACAGCTGTAATTCTTAGCAATTGAGATGTTGAGAGATGTGCAAAACTTGCTTCCTTTAGTCTTGACTTAATAACTTGAATGGCAGCAAAATGCGTTATATTCATGCATTCAGAAACTTCTGCAGGTTAAACTGGACCAACCAAATGTATTCAAAGCTGACTGGCTCTGAAAGACTGAACATAAACAAAGTTAAAAGCAACTTCTTAGCATCTGTCCACATGTAAAGCATATTGTAGTTTTAAACAGGTTTTAAAAAGAGAGTTACCAGCCTCGTCAGAGCTCTTGTTCCTTGCCTCCTGTTCCTTTTGTCCACACCTGTCCCTTACCTTCCCCATCCCTCAGGGAGAGATGAAGATGCCAGTGTGTATAGAGGACGAGTGTAACTCTGAGCTGCCTCCTGCCTCTCTGCTGTTCCGTGCTGCCAGACAGTATGCCTACGGCGTCCTCTTCAGCCTGGCTGAAACACACCGCCGCCTGGAGAGGCTCGCGCTCCGCAAGAGGGCACCCCTGGAAGGTAGGCCTCGGTCTGGGGTAGACTAGATATCTGGATGCAGTATTTAAGGATGGGCTTAATGTTGATTGAACACTGGCAGTTAGCCAGTTAACCTCAGTGTAGTACAATTGTGGTCAGAAGTCATGTCATGGTAATTTTGGGCTTTTAATTATTTCTTTGAACGGTTCTTTTTCCTGGGTGGAAAGATTGTACACCATACACCTTTAATTACTTTAAAATTAGGAATTCATTTTGAATTTTCTCTAATATACACAGGGTCAAAAATAAGCATACGGGCTCAAATATACCGTAGATCTTTTAATAAGTGGTGCTGAAGGTTGCACAGTTTCTTTCAACTTGATAAGGTCAAGGCCTGTTAAATTCTCATTAGTGGTTATTAGGGCTGGGTGATACGGACCAAAAAGAATATCTCAATATTTTTTTTTAGCTGAATGGCGATATACGATGTATATCTCTATTTTTTTTCCCCTAAAGGTATAAACAAAAAGGCACTTCTGAGTCAAAGCTACATGTCACAAATGTCACACGGGCACATTTATTAACATTCAGCTGTAGATGTACATGAGAAATTGCTCAAAAATAAACTATTGGCATATTTAAATGCTGCTCAAATAAACGAATGCTTTTTTCCTCCATAACAAAAGACTCACAGCTGTGCTATTAAAACGTAAACGGAGAAGATACAGAGCAAAAATGGCAAAAGGCTGATTTATTCTTTAAAAAGTCAGACTGCAGTGATGTAGACTTCCTCCTGTGTGTACTCCTGTACATCTAGTACTCTGTGCAAACAACAAAACATGCAAACAGACTAATGAGCAAATTCCATCCTTCAGTCAGCAGCATTTTAGCCAGCTCAGTAAATCCACACACATATGCGCTGACGGACGCAGTACGAAGTCTGTATGTACACAAAACATGGCGGCAGCAGAGGATTTCAGGTTTCCAAAACTCTCCAAAAGTCGTCGATGCCACCGGAAGAAGTCACTAAATTTGTCGCTAGTCGCTTTTTGGGGGAAAAAAAAAGTTGCCGGGGGGTTCTGAAAAGCCGCTGAATCTAGTGATAAAGTCGCTAAGTTGGCAACACTGCCATGCTGTCGCTTCCTGCATGATTTATGGGTGAAGCAGTGAGGGAGAGAGGTGGGTGAACGGTGAACCGGTGTATCTGCAAGTATGATTGTAATGCGACATTGACTATATAGATATAAACGATATTGGCTCATCTTATATCGCATATGAAAATATATATTTCCTAAAAACTCGATATATCGCCCAGCCCTAGGTGTCATTATCGACTACAACTGGTAGTTTCTTTTCGCCATCCATGGACTAAGAGGGTGCTGACCAAGAAAAAAGGCCCTGGTCCAAACTGACAACTTCAAACTCACCTGATGGCCACATGAACAAAACAAACGCCTTCCGGAGAAAGGTTTGATGGTTAGGTGAGACAGAGGTTGAGTTATTTGGCCACAATGGCAAGAGGTTTGTTTGGAGTGGTAAAAGTGAGGCTTTCAAAACTAAGAACACTGTACCAACTGTCAAGCATGGTGGTGGGAGCATCGTGTTTAGCTGCTAGTGGTACTGGTACATTGTACAAAGTGAATTCAAACTTGTGCACTGTTATTTCTTTTTTCCTGTTTTCTCTGACCTGGGAAAAGAACATTAAAGTCATTAAAAGCCCCAAGTTACCATGACGTTCATGCTCTTGACTTAGTGTATATACTTCTGACCACAACTGCATGTAGGTGTACACAGTGCATTCAGTAAATTCAGTGTGTCTGACAGAAATCTGTGCATTTTCCTGTTATTTCTGAGCATTTGATGTTGACAGGGCTTGACAAAAGCGAACCCTGAAATCTGTTTCAGGCTTTAAACCAACCAAGAAAAAAACATATGGTGCGAAGTGCCGCATCAGTGGTTAAAATATTTAATTGAGAGACATGAATAACCATTTCATATCACCGAGGAAACACACATGAAATATTTTTTTGGTCATGTTTCTCTCTTTTTCGACTAGTCAGCTAGTCTCTCTTGGGTTTTTTTTTGGTTTTTTTCTCTCTTGTTTAAATGACTAGCAAATTATTTGCTAGGAACGTCTCTGTTTCAGACAGACTGAACTGAGGAGCTGCAAAAAGGCCCAGTGTGAGATAAGTAGGGATCATTTTGAACCGTGAATCACGCAGAGCTCCTCTACGAGAGTTCAAGAATAAAAATTTAAACTGGAAGAAGGCCTCTCAGTTGAACAGATTACAGGCTATAGATACTTGGTCCACCTTCATGCGGTGTCATGCAGCCTCAGGACCTCCCAAACCTTACTTTTGCATGGTAAACTTTTCATGTCAGGCTCTTACTAGGCGACCTTCCAGATGTGTGTGTGTGCGTGCGCCTGTTATCTTTTTTTTCCTGTCTCTGTTCCCTTGACTAAAAGGAAGTGGGTTGTAGGGGTTGTGTATTTGCTGACTTGTCAGAAAACCGACTGGGAGCTTATTATTCAGACATTCGCAGTTTTTCATCTGCTCCTGGGCCTTTTCCTACAGAGGTCATTTTGATTTCATGCTGAAAAACTACTTCAGTAATATTGTGTTTTAGGGTGAGAAGTACCAGGATTCCTACAGGTCATTAAAATCAAGGAAACTACAGTCTTATTTCCCATAGATTGCTGCTGCTGTTACATTTGCAGATGGTGCGTGTAAGATTTGCCATTGATGCAGCCAAAGATCTGTAAATGCATTAGCTCCGTTAAGGCTGTAGTTTGTGTCTGAAAGGCCATATTAAAAATACAAAATTCCCACATGTGGAGAGTCAGTAAGAGCCAGATGGGCTGCCAGGCTTGCAAACAAATAACCACAGATCACATTGACGTCTTCCAATTCTTGTTTTGTCTGACCGAAAGTACATTTACATGTGATTCACTTCACTGTGATGTGTGGCAAAGAAAAGCAGAAGTCGAATACCCAACTAGTAGTTACAGCTTGCTTATGAATGCTAGAAAATTATACAGAATTTCAAGTTTTTCCTGTCTTCATTTTTATTCATTCAGGTCTTAAGAACAACAACTTTATTTGGGTGTTGGTTAAGGGCCTTGCTCAAGAGCCCACTGTGATGCCAGTCCAAGGATTAAAACCAGTGTCCTCTCAATGACACAATGTTCATTTGTGCTTTTCTGTAAATATTCCCGTTACAGAAGAGAATTGATAGAATCCATACATGTGAAACAGCTCAAACCTCTGCATGCTTTCATCTTTAGCAGCTTTGGAAGACTCCCAAAGTTTCCTGAAACTGAAACGTCTACAACTTTCAGGAAGCTGTAATAAGGTACCACATTATATACCTTATTATTCCAACTTGTCCCTTGTTTCTGTGTCGCAGTTCCTCCAGTGATTATCAAAGAGTGGAGCAGCGGTAAAGCCAAGTCGGCCCTGACGCCAGAGCTGGTTCCCGCCCTGTGTTTCCGAGAGTGGACCTGCCCCAACCTGCGGCGGCTCTGGCTAGGTCGTGCCAGCGAGGACCGCTCCAGGAGAACCCGGGCCTTCCTGGCCTGCCTACGCTCAGACTGCCCAGCCCTCCTCAACCCAGCACAGGTCCCACAGCATCTGCTGCTCATGTGCTGCGTGCTCAGGTATCATCAGTTACAGTAATGATATAGTTTAAAATATATATGTGTTGCTTTAGTGCTTGCTTAGCTGAGAATATTTGAGGTTAAATGCTGTTTGACCCCCTTTCATGATTCCTTTGCCAAAACAAAGCCAAGGCGGGGATTTGTTTCATAGACCATAGTCAGTGAGATTATGCGTGATCTTGGTGAAGTAGTGGAGCATCATTCAATTTTGGTGCATATCTGAACCCCTTTATTTAAATTTGCTGGGTTTGTTGGAGGGTGAACTCTCCCAATGTCTGTCTTGTTGCAAATGCAGCAGTGTATGAAGAATGTGTGTTCTTGGGTATACACAAAGCAAGTCTTGGCACTCAGCAGGCATCTTGGCAGCGTCTACAGGTAGTTATTTCAGAGTATGTCAAGAGGTCTTCTCCAATAGTTAAAAAAAAAAAAATATATATTTTGTGTCTCTTTCTCGATGGAAACACCATGAGGTCAAGGAAGTTCTAGAGGGGAAATTACAATAACACCTAAAGTTGAGCTACCAAAAACTCGTCTTTGCCCTGTGGGTTCTTACCATGTTGTTTCATGTAGGTGATATAAAAGACAACTAGTGGAAAAAAAACCCCCTCATTATTAAGTTTTTTTTTTTTTTTTGAAGAAATAGGAATAAATGGCCTATAAAGTGAAATAAAATGCCTGTCCCATTGATGTATTATTTTTCCTTTCACTGCTTGAGAGTTGATCAAACATTACTCTCCTGTCTTTATTACAATAAAACCGTTTTTAAGCTGATGACAAACATAATTTTCCCTGAGATTCACTCTTGTATTCAGTGATAACATTGATACGGCAGATTTAGCAGGATTGAACTCTTCTAAAGGGGTCTGTTAACTGAAAGTGTCCCTTTCAGTCCGTGTTGTGGAGTTTACTTAAGATGTCCTCTTTTTGGCCTTTCTTTGGTAATAATGGTGATCTGCAAGACCAGCAGGAGTAGCTGCTAGTTTCAACTGAAAAGCCCTTGTTGTCTTGCCTTTGTAGCAGTGGACCTTTTGTCACATGTGATAGTAATGGCTATGCCCCATCAGGTGTCCTGTCAAGCCCCAACAATGAGTCAGCGTACACACTACTAGAGCACAGGAAGCGCACAAGGATAAATGTTGTTTTGATGTTGTAATTGTAGCTGTTACAAAAGCCAAAATGTCTTCGGTAAACATGGCCGTGATGCTTTATCAAAGGTGTTTTCATGTCCTCTTATGATTTTGTCCTCAAACTCAGAAAGCCACCATCACTTTGGGGGGGGGGGTCACACATTAGAAGAATAAAATACATATGCACTGCTTGAATCTGGTTTCACTTGTTGTTGAACCAGCTGAAGACGGGGATTACAATCCTGGAATAATCCTCCCATTTGGTTATTATTAAAGTAGATTATAACAGTTAAAAATTCAGGTGTATTCCCACAGCAGACATCGCGACTCGTCACAGTAGGAAAGACACAGTTGTTACTAATGACGTTAACAATGGCTTTGTCTGCTGTCCTAGTAAGCCTCATCAGTGTTGCTGTGAGCCAGCACTCACAATACCAGGATGCTAATTGGATTTCAACAGTCGTTTTATTATTTATAGCGGTGCTGTTCATACAGTGATATGTCAGGATGCCCGTCAGTAGATTGACCAAAAAAAATGACATCTCTCTCTTCATCTAGTGGAGCCTGTAATGTTGCCTTTGCTGCACAGTCTCTGCACAAAACTGCCCTGCTTTCTTTTTATGTAGACAAACCAAATACTGTGCTGATTATTTCTGATTTGTGTGGTTATTTATAGTAGCATTAAACATGTACCACAGTTAAATTGAACTTCATTTTTATATATCGAAGAGGTGGAACTAGCTGCTTTGTTTTTCACCACATGAAACAAGAAGTGACTCTTCAGCCTTTTTGATGTGGTCACAGTAACAGCAGGGAGAAATTTTCACATCATCCAGACTCAAGAAATCAAAAAGTCACAAAATGAAAGCTCAGTGGCTGTGAATGCATGTTTTGCCTGGGATTGACTTGTGTGATGGGGCACTATGGCTCTGGGCTTGTTCTGGCTTTTCCCCGGAAGCTCCGGTTTCTCCGAAGCATGCAGGTTAATGCTGCCTGTGTCGGCCCAGGACACTCAGTTTCACTTCCTGGTTTACTGAATGTTTGTCCGGCTCTGGGATATCCCCTAAAATGATCACCTTTATAGTAGCTTAGTTCGATAACTTGATCTATAATCATAAAAAATAATTAATCAATAAATGAACAGCTTTGCATTTTCAGGACGCCGCGTGTATTAATTACTTTCCTGTCAGGTATATGATGCAGTGGCCTGGAGGAAGGATCCTTCAGAGACATGAGCTTGATGCCTTCCTGGCCCAAGCTGTTTCCAGCCAGCTCTATGAGCCTGACCAGCTACAGGAGCTCAAGGTGAGAGTCCCCTCCCTTCATGGAATAATTAGTAAATGTTGTTTTTGGACAGTTTTTGCACTATTTTTTCTTGTTTTGTGTTGTTAATTGTATCTCTTGGTGCTGTTTGATAAAATTAAAGTGCTAAAAACTAAGCTCCTCTCCTTCAGAGCCGGTTTAGGTAACATCTTTACTTGTGGTGTAAAAAGTTGGTCCCGCATCTCACAGTGAGAGAGGTTCAACGTTGGCTGTCTTGTGATCAGAGACGGCCACTGACAAAATTCAGAGTGTCAGAATTTCACGCCGTGGTGGTTAATGCACGCTTGACTTGCTGCATTGTTCTTCAGGATAGGTGTCACAACTCTGGGGGGGGGGGATCACCAGCTCACGCAGTGAAGAGACTGCAGAGTTTCTTTTCAAGCTTTTCTTCTGAAATTCTTGGTTTCATTGAAATCCATGTAGAGATTGCCCTGCTTGCATATTACGCCTGTAGGCTGGCTGCTGCAGCCGCACTATGTGCAGCAGGTTATAAAAATTGTGAGGTGTACAGCAAGCCAGAATGCATGATGACACACTGTTCAACACAGATACAACAAAACAAACCCAAACAGAATAGATGGAGGTAAAACTTTTGAAAAAAAGAGATTCGAGCATAGAAAGAAAATTCTGTTCAGTTTTGACAACAGAAGCTTTGTTTGTATGATGTCATCGGGCTGAGGAGGAAGTAGCACAAAAACGAATAGTAGAGATGTTCTTCTTGGCCCTGATTTCAGTATTGATTATCATCATACATGCATCAGCTGTGATGTGGGTGGCAGTGAACTTCCTGAGACTGCAGTGCGTGGGCGCCTTCGGGAGTGGATGGAACTCTGTAGTCAAAATTCCTCCGTAGAGTAAAAACCCTGACGAGAAGTGTTTCCACAGTGTGAGCTCACGTGTGCCAGAGACCTCACCGCTCCTCTGCGCCGTCGCCTCTTTTACCCTCTCTCGTTTCTCTTTCCACTAAGTGTTGTCGTTTTTCATTTGTGTGTTGGTTGTCAGGTGGAGAAGGTGGATGCCCGCGGCGTGCAGCTGGCCGCTCTCTTTATGGCCGGCGTCGATACGGCGCTGTTCATCAACGATGTCTGCGGTCAGCCGCTGCCGTGGGAACACTGCTGCCCCTGGGGCTTCTTCGACGGCAAACTGTTCCAGAGCAAACTGGCCCGAGCCGCCCGCGACCGAGCCGCCCTGCTGGACATGTGCGAGGGGCAGGTAGGAAACAGAGCGCCACTCGTTGTCTTTCAGGTCCAGAAATCATAGTTTGTAGGTGAATACGAGCTCATTAGGGACGGAAACAAACGAGACATCTGAAAGTAAAACAGAAAATTTTAATGGCTGTGGTTTACCACTGTCCATACAAATACTGCCCTTGTATTTAATCGCCATTTGCCAATCACAGTCTTCAGTAACATATTGTATTTAAATATCTCTGAAATCTGGGTTAGTTGGCACGTAACGCTGCATGTAGGACACTCTTGTAGCTCACCCGGGAGCGCACGTGCCCGATGTGCTGAAGGCTTACAGCAATGGCCTGGGCTCGAGTCCACACCAATGTTAGTGTGCTGTTCCCATCAAATGAAGGCTTGAAAAGCCTCAAAATAAACTATAAAAAACACTGTGCATACACACCAACCTACTCCTGCTTATTTAGAGAGAGTGTGCTTCCTGCTAGTGGTGAGTGGTTGGTTAACACCTGAGTCGCTGTAAGGGACCGGAAAGAAAATATGACTAATCGGTTTAACCCGCTTGTATTTCTGTTGCCGACTAGCTATGGCAGCTGTTTGAACGTCAAGTCGATTATTTGCGTATTTCCCTGATTTTTAAAACAAAATGAAATTTAAAAAAAAAATATATATATATATATATATATATATATATATATATATATATATATATATAAAAAGGAAAGTCAATAACAATACAAAACTTTTGCAGTATTTAGCATCTCATCGACTAGTTGAGCGTAAAAGGAGATCAGCATTTTGTTAGCATTCTGCTATTAGGAAGGAGAATGTACAGAGGCTGAATTATTGAAGGATTTAAACCCTCCTTTGCTTGTTGGAGCCCTGATCGGTGACCGTGGTAGGTTTATTTTTCCAGGGGCAGTGCAAATTACTCACCATCTCTCTGAATGTGTCTGTGTTAACCAAGTTTCCAACTGCTGCCCCCTGGCCAAAAGTGAAGTAGACATTAAAACAACAGAATGGGGAAATTGGTACAGGAGGAAGCAAACAGACCTGGGATAAAAGCTTCAAAGCAGCAGGAAAATGGAGCATCCGCTCGTATAATTTGACTATGAATTCTTACACCTCTTTGTTAATGCTTGATATCACTGGGTATTGATCAGCAATAAGACATGGACATACAAGCTAGAAAACAGGAAAATAAGCAGGATAGACAGAGGGTGCTGGGACGCATGTTAATCTAGGTAATAGTTAAGCTCATTAAGGCTTAATGGAATAACATGGCAAATGATTTGTGTGCACTCCAGCTTTATGGCTGATAAAACTAGCAAAGAGAAAATTTGATCTACTTGGTATCTGTTGTGCATTAAACTCTTTTTCTGCTCTGCAGGAGGAGCTGGTGTCCAAGGTGGAGAAGATGCGCCAGGCCATCCTCGAGGGTATCAACCTGTCCCGCCCTCCTCCTCCTCCACCTCCTCTTCCACCTCCCGCCTTCCTTCCCCCTGCCATGGTGCCCCCTTTCTACCCCATGCCTCCTCTCTACCCACCTCGTCCCATGGGCGGCATGCCCCCACATCACCCGCATCATCCACATCACCCGGCCCAGCACAGACCCAGAGGCTTCCCAGGTACGGAGATGCTTTCATTTCTCCTGCTGGTTTCTGTGCAGACACTTTAAAGCTAATTTTCTCTTCCGTTTGTGCTAACGTCATCCTGCAGATTTTAAGGGTGGGCTGACAAATATAGAGTCTAAAAATATACATTTATTTTCATAAGCTTCTTTTAAAACCTTTATTTAACCAGGACATAAAACTCTTGAGATTTTAGAATCTCTCTTGCAAAAATGTTTACTATTTGTAGGACGCCCGTTTGCTGTCTCTGTGAGCTTAGCTGGACTGCCTTTGAATGTTGAAGCAAGCTTACTTAGCACCTTACAACAAGGCAATTTAAAAGTCTGTATAAGATATCTGCTAGAGTAGCTTTGAATGATTTATAGTTATAAATAATCTTTATTTATCTTTATCTGGTCTTTGTGCAGCCCTTCAGTTCATCTGCTGTCTGAAAAAAGCCTTTTTAGCTCCTTTCCCCACTTCCTTTAAGCCAGCTTCCATGTGATTGGTCGGACCTCACAAACAGAACATTTGAGCTGTGTGCCTGAGATAACCCCTCTGTGACGACATACAGAGCAACGAGTAGGAAAATATTGCTGCAGCAGTGTATATTGTATATGGCAGAAAAAGGAAGAGCAGAATAGGTCTCCTTTAGCAGATTAAACAGAAAGTTGTCTTGCAGTCCCTAATGTAATTACATTTAATTTGATAGAAGGCTCCAGACTGTTGTACAGTTTCTTGTTAGTATAAAACTGTATGCTCACTGGTTATCTACTAGCTGGAGAAAAATGGTAGAATGAAGATAAATATGTAGGATATATTATTATATGCTGTTAATATGGAATATAAAACTGGACCATGGGCAGAGTTTATTTTAGTAGACTGACTTGACAATCTTTTCTTTCAGGCATTCAGTCCATCCCCCCTCAGGGAGGGAAACTGGAGATAGCTGGCATGGTGGTTGGTCAGTGGGCTGGCAACAAGCCAGTCCGTGGGAGAGGGGGCTTGAACATGCAGGTGGTGTCAGTGGGAGCCGGGAAAGGGTGAGTGCCTCTGCAGTTTTTCAGGTGAAATGAAGGCGTTGCAGGGATAGTGCGGTGAAGACTGTAAAGGCTTTGATTAGTTTAATTTAAAAAGTCTGAGGTCCTTTGAGCCTTAGTCACTGGACTTTGTTCTGGGCTTAGCTGCTTTTTATACTTATACTTTCCATTTATTGACATCACTGGTCTATAAATACTGTATCATGCTTGCTAGTAACCTGCACTCCATAAGTTCAGCTTTTTCATCATGAAAACTCTTCCTCACCCTCTGAAAAGTATTTATGTTACTTTCTTAGCACTAGCTTGTAAAGTCTGCTTTAAGGCTAAAGCTTTTAGAAGATTTTAATCAAATATTCTTTTTTTTTTTTTTTTCCCCTTTTGCGGGTGGTACTCACGTTCTGACTCCGAGGATAGGCAGAGATTACAGCGTGGAGTTTTCTTTCGGAGTTCACTACTTGATTAATTTAATTCTGTGTGAATCACAGACGTAGCCACTGTGAAGTCACAATCCCAAATGTCCAATACAACTTTATTATTGAAGAATGCAATTAAAGGTTTGAAATGGATCATAAATAGGTCAGTATTTCAATTCATCCAGCATATTGAGCTAAATTTTGACTGTTTCCTGTGTTTTCTTACTTTCAGACTAATGTCTAGTATTTTTTTCCCTCTCCTGTTTAAATGACTAGTAAACTAGTTATCAGGAGTGTCCCTAACAGTTAAAGCCTATAGGGCCACTTTTTTAAGGGCTCTGGTTCTGGTGAGGTAAATTTCCCATTCACTTTGCTTTTTTTTTTTGCTTGCTGGAATTTTTATGGTCATGATTCAGCTTGTAGCTGGTTAGCTTGGTTATAAAAGGATTTTCTGAAACATCAGTGGAGAAAGGTACAAAGTCTCATCCCATAATGCATTGCAAATCTAATTTTCCTCAGCGACTTCCAGCATTTTGAATTTAATCCTTCATTGTAGTGTTGTATTATAATAATTTTAAATATATAGCCTCCTTATTGATATTGTACAGTACTTTGTTCCTGACCGCAGCCACAGTTTCTTAAGTTTCATACTCATTAAACTACCCGGTGTTCGCGGGTTTAAACATTTCCATGGTAACCGCAACCTCCGCCAATCGGAGAAGTCACTGTTTCAGTTTAAGAATGTGAGCACAGTAATTATTTCCCACAACATTGTGAATAAAACACATCTTTTCAAAACGAGGTTGATATGATCCAGATGTGGTTTCTACAGGAGCACATACCATCATTTCACAGTGTAGTTCGCACTAAGTTTACTTTGACCACATTATGATAATCAAATCCACATGGAGAATATGAAGCCTGAACCTGTCAGCTTCTCTAGTCTGAAGCTGACAGGTTCTATGGTACTATAACAAAAGCAGGTGTGTGTATATGTATATGTATACACACACCTGCTTTTTTTTTTTTTTTTAACTATAGCCTGCTTGGATAAGGCAGAAATTAGAATCGCTTGACAGTGCGGAATATATTTTTGTTGTTAAGGAACTGAGATGTTTGCACACACGTAACACAGCTCTGTCCACCAATACAAAACTTCTGGAAAGAAATAACCACCAGACTTTCTCAAACCTCAATCCACTGGCCAACCACTGTGTTTTGGAGGTGAATGCGCGCTCATGTAGCGTAAATGAAACCTCCGGTCATAAGCAGTGTTTTTGACCTGTGCTGTGTTGTTGGAATTAAGCAGAATAACATGAAATACAATTAGTTCATCTCTTTTTTTTCTTTGAAATGAGATATTTTGTAACAAGCAGACCGACATTAAACATAGCAGTGAACGTTTTAACCTGTTAACTGGCCGAACCAAAATCACCTGAAAAAACTACCCCCTCTAGTTATTATTGGCTCTAGAAAACCCATGTGGTTGCCTGTTAACTGGTGGCGTCCTTTCCTGTATGTAGTACATTTTATATGGAAGGCTAGACCCTCCCATTTTGATCTGACACCTCATTCGGCCGATCATATTAAGAAATGGGTTTTCCAGAGCCAATAATAACCAGCGGGCGTCACGTAACTTTTTTGTTTGATAATGGTGCAGCCAGTTACATGATTAGCCGAATGAGGTGCCAATCAAAATGGGAGGGTCTAGCCTGTCATATACAATACACTTCATCCGTCCCGCTTACGGGACGTGGTTGTCCATTGTCGAAAGCCTCCGTCTCTGTCTCTGAGGGGAGAGAAGCTAGAGAATTGAGGCTCCTGCATAGCACGAACAATTCAGAAACAGTTTGAGATGAGAAATAAAGCTATTTATTAACTGCTTATTGCTAGCGGATCTTTTCTGACCCAAAGTGCAGCCGTGACCGGTTCTGAATTCTGAATGAATGTAACTTTAAGTTTTTAAAATGCCTTTCTGTGTGCTTTATCACAGGAGGGGTAAAGAGACTCCAGCAAAATTAAGGGGAGGGAAGAAGCCAACTGCCAACAGAACACAGGTATGACAGCAGGCGAACCTTCCCTAAAAGCCCCTCTCCTCTGAGATGAACACTAAAATCAGGTGTGGACATCACAGCCTACATCTTTTTGTCACAGTCCAACTTGTCTGACTTTCCTCCCACAGACGTCATCCCCCCCATCCAGCAGTCCCCCAAAGCCCTCAGAGGAGGCGGGCTCCACGCCAGAGGTTGCCTCTCAGCAGCTGAACGGCAGCTCAGCAACCTCCGCCATTGGCCAGCCCTTGGAGCTGGCCCCCCTGGCCCAGCCAACCCCGTGTGCCTTAGCCAGCAGAGACAACCAATCAGAGGGGGTGGAAGTGGAGGCCCCCTGTTGCCTTGACGACTGCCCGTCAGACGGAGCACTACAGAAGGAGGAGTGATGGCATCCTTCCCAGGATGCGCTGCTCTAAGAGAGTTATCTGTGTTCGACTGCCTTTCCCTGTTTTTTTGTAGCCCTGTCTGCTAGCTGTGCACATCATCGCACGGCACAGGAGGTGACGCGAGGCTCCTCCTCGCCTCCTCTGCTGCGCCGTGTGATTAGCTAAACCAGTTAGCCGTCCCCCCCCCCCCCCAAGTTGTCTCATATGGTTTTACATTGTTTATGAAGAGAGGTTTTCTCCATGAGTCCGCAAGCGCCCCACCTGTCAAACAAAAAAAAAATCCCCCAAATCCTCCCCTAACCGCACTCAGAGTGAAATAAGCTTAAAGCCCCGCCCCATCACCCCCCCCACACACACATCTTTAAACAATCCCGCCCCCTTTTATTAGGGGTGTCTGTACAGTTTGATTATTTTGTGTTTTTTAATCATCCCATTGTTTGAATCTCTGCACACAGATGTCAAGCATCCGGCGACGGTGACAGGCGGTCGTTGTGTGTCGATGTGGTTTGTTGCCATAGCCACCTCACGAGAGGTCAGAGATGTTCAGAGTCCGACTCCTCTGTGCAGCGACCCTCACCCAACCCCACTCTGCAGGCAGGCAGGCAGCGCTGCTAAACACAACGGTAGCACTCGCGTTAGCATCAAACCCTGTTTTTTGTTTTTTTTTTGTTTTTTTTACTGATTGGTTAATCTGTCACTGAAGCACTTCTGCACCATTGCGGCATTAGTGTGCTATCTTACTTTGCCCTATGTAGCATAGCCTAGTACTTAGCTGTGCTAAGAGATCCCATGAATTTATGCACCTTAAGCCCTACAGTATGCAAGATTTTACCCCACCCCTCCAAAAAAAGTGCATTATTATGTTATTGCCCCACCCCTCTCGCCCTCCCTTTCTCCCAAAGCTTTGATTGTACTACCCCAGCAGAAGCACTTAATGTTGTATTTAAATATAATGAATTTAAACGAGCCCCTACAAAGTTGAATTGACAGTCAGTGGGGGGCATTCCCCGCTCCCGAGTAAATCATTATGACACATAGATCTATGTTTGAAGGTAGAGATCTATTTGAGAGACGTCAGAATGTGAACAGAGTGGTTTCAGACAAAGACGCACTTTGTTTTAAAAAATGTTAAACCACACTGGACAGTCCTCTACTAGGTGATAAAGAAATGACAGCCTCTCTAAGGCACCTTCTTCAGTTAAAGGCCAAAAATAGAAAAAGCTGTCCAGTAAAAGATGGAAATGAGTGGTGAGGTTTTTGGGTAACTGCTGCCAGGCAGAGTTCCCCTCAGACTGCCCTCAGACATTCACTTTGCAAAGAAGCTAAAAGGAGTCTTGAACGTTCACGTCGACGTACTCCTGGGAATCATTTCAGATTTCTAAACTCTATTTCCAAAGTGTATTTTCATAAGACATATGTGATATAAAAGGGGTGTGGCAGCAAAGCCTCAAAAGGTTGAGCAGCTGTTGCCATTACGATACCCCGACACCGAGAGCTGCTGCTCTGCGGCGCTCTGGCGTGTCACTTTAGACCAGCAGGAAGCACTTCCCTGCCTTTGAACGCCTCAGCCGAGCACGGCGAGAGCCTTCACGGGCCGGACCACAATGTCACTTGACAGGGGAGAGGGAGGCCTCACGGCGGACCCTGAGAGTGCCACTCACAATCTGAGACTTTCAAGAAATGTTTTATTAGAGCATTTATGTTTGTAGAGAATGAAATGTGTCCCCCCCCCTCACACACACACAGTAACGTCTCATCTGACAACAGAAATACAAGCATGTACCTTCTTACTGATTACCGGTAGCACAACTGCAAACGTAAAAGCAGTAGAGCAACAGATACTGCCTGAGAGACGCTGGCCACGATCGTTGTGATCTCTATAAACTTGCCGAGAGGCTGAAATGAACTCGTCACATGGAAAAAAGGGCAAGTCAGCAAAGAAGCACCTTATTTTCTTACTACGTTGATGACTTGCGCTTCATCATGTGCCACAAAATTGACACGGAATAAAAGCTCCTAGGAAATGCCGTTTTTTTTCCTTTTCTTTTCTTTTTTTGTTTTTTTGAAGGAAAAAAGAGAACCCTGACTATATATATATATATATAAATATATATAAGTAAGTGTTAATGTAGTCGCGTCAGACATCCCCTCTGTTATGAACTCAGCCATTTACAGTGACACGCTGACAGTCGACCCAGCCGTGAGCGTAGGCCTGCGCTCGCTTGGGCCACGCCGCCGTCTCTTACACCAACACCAAATGAAATCAAAAAAGGTTCGGTCTAGTTAGCCGTTAATGCGTAGGGATCTACGAGCACTTTAGGTGTTCTTAGGTTAAGAGTAGGTAAACAGCGTCGGGGCTTAACACAGGACTGTAAAACAGACACCGAGACTAGGCTAGAGAATATAGCTCCACTGGCCGAAATACTAAGTCTAGATTTACTAGGAGTCATATACTTAACTGCTTTCAACTTTTGACATTAGTACAAATACGTGTATTGCAGCAGTACATTGTTAGAAGATGGCTTTTTTGCGGCGAGCCAGAGTGTGATCTGGTATTCGATGCCCTCTCTCGATTCGCTCGCCTGATAACAGTTACACACACACACACACACACACACATATATATATATATTCATAAAACACAAACACACAGACAGGAATCAGTTGCATTTGTTACCAGCGGCATTTTCTCTGCTTTTGTGCTGAAGTGATTTCTTTTCGTGCAGTTTCAGTTCCCAGTGGAGTGGTCGTCGGTTCATTGGAGATCTTTTTTGGTAACACTTTCTACTGACCGCGGGGAAAAACATTCAAGTATTTGCTGCATGGACACGGATTAGAGAAACGCACACACTTTCACACACACACACACACACACGCACACACGTTTAGAGAGGACACATTAATACATGCACATATACACACAGATATATAGATGTTAAATCCTGAGTTACACAGTAGGTAGTTTGGGGAAAAAAAAAAAAGTCAACACAACATATGATGTAGTGTCCCTCTTTTGTCCTCGTCTGTTTTAGTTCGGTAGGTATTTGATCAGTGATTTTTATGCTTGTTGTCCTCTAACCCGCCCCCGCTATGACACTTCTTCTCGCTGTTCATCCGTTTATACTTTTATCCCGCCCTCAAATTTTCCTCAGCCTCTTTGTAGAGTACGTACATCCACGAAAACACACACACACACACACACACAGACGCACACTATAACCCAAGCCCACTGCATACACACACAGGTTAATCCCACCCACCCCCGCCCTCCTCCCCCTGTATCTCAGTTTCTTTCACCTCCGTCTCTGCCGCTCCGTTAGCCCCTTTAGGACCGTTTCTATTGGCCGTTTTTTTTTTTTTTCTCTTTTCTCTTTGGGCTGCCCCGCCCCCTTAATCAACCCAACTAACAGTAAAGGTTATATTAACGTTGATAATCAGTTTCTGTATGTATCTAGCCAGAGTGGATTAAAAAAAATCAGAAAAAAAAAATCAAAACTGTTTTATTCAATTGTGCAAAATGTGTTTTTTCTTACTATTTTTAATGTTATTACATCTTCTAATCTAATCCTTCTACCATCGCTTCAGTTAGTACTGAAATACGCTTAGCCAACCTAGAGATTTGAACTGTAACGATCGCCATTTTCCTTACCTGTATTTTATATGGCATCTGTAGACCACTTCACCGTTTTATTATTGTACGTAAGTAAATATTGCCCGTTTTTTCGGATTGAAAATCGTCGTCTGCACTATGTTCGATTCTCATATTATCCCCCGATGACGAGTTTTCGCTCTTCGTCATTAATCAAAGCTCAACTCTGCGCCCTTGCACAAAGCAGCGAAACATCTCTTGTGAACACCTGAGAACCAAAGTACACCTAGCATCCCCGTTTACCCCCCCCCAATGAAGCCCCTCCCCCTGCCCCAACATTGACGGTTCCCCGCCCCTCCCCCCCACGAGTAACAAGTTTCTGATGATTATATGTATAATGACATTACAGCACGTGTGATTTATCCGACAGATCTGTGAGGTAACGGTGTGATGTTTTTATTTTTGCTTTTGTTTTTTTTGTTTTTGTTTTGTTTTTTCTACACTGTGGTTTTTTGCGGAGACGCAGACGGGGCGGCGAGTGAGCTCGTGATCGAAATCCTTCGGTTTTCTCGCTCGCCCGCTTCCTCACGGTGAACTTTAGGAACCGCTCCGCTCGCTCCCATCGGATCAGATTAACAAACCACACGCAGACGGAAGAAATGACACCTGACAAATATGCTCTCGGTCACGCCGGGGTGCTGGTGCCCCTTTTTGCTTTGTTTTTTCTTTTTTAACTCCCCCGGACTCGAGCCGACTGAGTCTTTTCAAGCTGTACGTGGGCACCGAGGCGGTGCAGAGAGAGCAGATTTTCCTCAAAATGTGAATCTGAGATCGGTCGGCCTTCCAGGAGCTTTTGTGCGACTCAAGGAAATAACCGCAAAGTCGATTTTTTTTTTTTTTTTTTTGGGAGAGCATTCACAGTTTGTGGACCTAAACGAGCAATTTAAATTACAAAAATACTTTTTCCTGGCAAATTTTACTAAAGTTACTCATCATAGTGAAAGGAATTGTTAATTACATTACTGACCTCTTTATCTCATGACATTTAAGCTAAATGTCTGCATTTTGGACTGTCGGTCTGCCAAAAGTAAGACATTTCCTCCACTAAAAGCTGCGTTATTTTGAAAAATTCAAGAAAGTCTGTTATTTTCAGTCCTTGTTAACAGATACAGGCCGATGGCTTACGTCTTTCTTTGATGGCCCATTAAAAACTAAATTTCCAGTTACTGATTTAATCCAGGAGGAAGGTAGACGCGATAATCCCAGCTGAAGCGTTGTGAGGAAAATTCTCTCTCTGTGACTGAAATGATGGTTTTATTAAGCCGGCTAAAAGCATCCCACCTCTCTGCCTACGAAACTGGGAGCATCCTCTGAAGAGAAGCGAAAGCCCCAGAACAGGCGTGTACGCTGTAGTGTTGTAGAAATGAAGCAGTATTATCTTCTGTCATACAGAAAGGAGTCATCGGCTAGGTTGTATCTGTCCAGGAAATCTCACAGCATTTTTGTCCGGCATGAATAAAGGTCCCTAATTTGTCTGTCTCTCTCTACACTGCCACTCCCCCCCTCCCCCTCAACAGCCCCCCCGAAGGTTCAGAATAACCCCCGCTTCCACCTCCGCCCCCCTCGTGCCTGAGTTCCTGTCACGTTGGGAGCCATTTCTTGTCACGTTGGTCAATGCATCAGTACCCAGAACCACCCAAATCTACCTGTGCAGCGAAAAAAGGGTTAAAATTTATCCATAATATTATTGTTATAGAAATATTATCATCATTATTGCTGTTATAATTATGGTTGGTATAATTTGTCATCATTGTTAGCATTATGGAAGCACCAGACGGTTTGTGGAAAGGTGAGAGAGTGTTTTTTTTTTCTTTTGTTTTTAATTTGTCTGGCTGTTGGTGGTCTGATCTCACAGAGGCAGGGGAGAAATGGTTCAGAAAGAGACAAAGATGGCAGTCATGTTTGTACTGGTTGGGAAATGACTTACAGTGCTGAAATAAAATTTATTCTTTTAGTAAAAAAAAAGTATTTTCTGTGTCCTGTGTCTTTCTTTGGATTTATGAGGGCTTTTACTTTGAAGTTTTGCAGATTGTTCTAGAGTAGCGTTCTCCAGTGAGATGGAGAAAGATGCACGATATAATCAAAAGTATTCACTCACCCATCCAAGTCACTGAATTCAGGTGTTCCAGCCACTTCCGTGGCCACAGGTGTATAAACCAAGCACCTAGGCTTACGGACTGCTTCAAACATTTGTGTAAGAATGGGTCGCTCTAAGGAGCTCAGTGAATTCCAGCGTGGTAATCTGATAGGATGATACCTGTGCAACAAGTGCAGTTATTACATTTCACCACTATTAAATATTCCACAGTCAACTGTTAGTGGTATTTAACTCTAAAGGAAGTATTTGCTTGTCTGCCTTCGCGTATGAACTTGAGTGACATCCCATTGTTAATCCGTAGGGTTTAACATGAGGTCGGCCCACCCTTCTCAGCTATGACAGCTTCAGTTCTTCTGGGAAGGCTTTCCACATGCTTTGAGTGTTTATGGGAATATTTGACCGTTCTACTAGAAGAATGTTCCATTTGTGAGGTTAGACGAGAAGGCCTGGCTCACAGTCTCTGCTCTAATTCATCCCCAGAGGTGTTCTATTAGGTTGATGTCAGGACTCTGTGCAGGCCAGTCAGGTTCTTCCACACCAAATGTGCTCATCCATGTCTTTATGGAGCTGCTTTGTGCACTGGTGCTCAGTCATGTTGGAACAGGAAGGGGCCATCCCCAAACCGTACTTACAAAGTTGGGAGCATGAGATTGTCCAAAATGTCTTGGTGTGCTGAAGCGTTCAGAGTTCCTTTCACTGGAACTAAGGAGCCGAGCACACCCCCACACCATAATCTCCCCTCCACCGAACTTTGACTGCATTGAGCCAAATGTAAAGTTTGGTGGGGGAGGGATTGTGGTGTGGCTCTTCCTGTTCCAACCTGACTGGGTACATGGCTGGTCAAAACAAGTTATAGTACATGAAAGAAGCTCCTTTTAGCCACATTTTAATACAAAACATCTTTTAGATATGCTTTCTTCTGTGTTTAAATACCTATCTTACCATTTGCAAATGTAGCTTATGGCTGCGAAGTGAAGAAACAATACTGGTGTGCTTCTATTCTGTATCAAAGTTTGGACACATCTCTTTGATCTTGCAGCTTTAGGCCCCTACGAAGTTTCTAAATCTATAAGGGCTGGGTCTCTGGATCAGTGAATGCTCTCTCCCCAGTTTGTTGCTTCATTGTCTGTTCCTCTTGATTTTATATAAACTGACCCAGATATAGGTCCATTAAAATAAAAAGAACTATACTTATGCTAAATAAATAAATGTGTGTATATATATATTGGAGCCAAAGGGAGGGGGGGGGCTGCCCCGCTTAAATTAAATCACTTTATGTGCAACTTTGCTGCACTACATGCGGAAGGAGCAGCAGAGGGCGCTCACGAGCGATACTAATGAATAGGAGTTGGGGATAAAGCTTTCTTCAAGACAAAAGGCTTTTTTAAAAAATTTTAACAAAAACAGTATAATGTGTATGAACTGAAATAAAAAAAACACTTATGCCCATGTAGGAAAGCTGATTTTGCTCATAACCACCGGGAATTCTAGTACTGTACGCTATTCAGTGACTCAGATTTTACTACGATGGAATCCCATAAAAACATTGTCCTAAAGCTCTCGTTTCAGTCCATTCTATCAGGGAAAAAAAACAGGACGGAAATTTACAGAATAAAAATGTTGACGCCATAAAATGTAAATTTTATCGGCGCCCCCTGTGTAACAGGAAGTCTACAAAGTGGGAAATCTTGCGTATTTATGAACTCTGTGACATTAAAAAATCCCGGCACGACACATAACTCTCGCGATATTTGGGTATCCCATCAGCTAGCTTCTACCAAATCGCTCGGCTCGGAAAGATGGCGAGGGCGATATGAGGGGCCACCCAGGCTACGGCGAGTCTTTTGAGGTAAACCGCTGCTGTAGGTCGGCACCCAAACAGTCGACGAGTTATAGGGGAAGCACCGAGTCTAGAGACGGAGACGACGACAGGTGTGTGCTGTCGCGTGCGGGGCGGATGTGATAGCAGATCGAGAACCGCCAATTTGAGCTCGCTATCAGCTAGCTCTGTGAGCTAACAGCGGGTTAGCTGCTTCCGAGGCAGGCTCAGGTAAATATACCGCACACGGTTACAGCAGCTGCTCCTCAGCCTCTCTTAACGGACACCGCCGTGATGCTGACGACTTAAGCTTTACAGTGGACTGGGCAGGTGATGTTTCCGGGAGCTGGGGCTGTGCTCGGGTTAGCCTGTTAGCTCCAGCTGATGCAGGATGATGCGGGGTTCCTGCTTCATTTTAACCCTCTGCCGCACACATTTTATGGGAATATGATTTAAAAATGACTCCGCATCCCTTATTGCAGCCATTCCCAAACATCAGCCTGAGCAGTTTGAAGTGAGAAAATCTTCGGGGCCCACCCAAACCTCAGTCTCACCCCTGATCACCACACAAGCAGGAAACTGAGGATTAATTTGTGTTTTTATTAATTCAGTTTGATCTTCTGATCAGATGGTTACTTACTGAGCAGTCTGGGGATTGGGAATCACTTTCAAGACAGTGCTCAGAGGGAAATATCAAAAATCACAATATATATCTTTTCTTTATTTTTTATTTTTTTAAAGCCAACAGATCATTAACTAAAAAGGGAGAAAACACTGTAAAAATGTGCATGTTGGATGTGATTCAGGTGACGGTTTAGGTTGTCCTGTAACAGTCTTTGATGAGAGTTCACTGTGTGTGAAACTTCATAAAGCATTTATTCTGTGTGCTTCCTTTGTACATGACTCTGCAGCTTCCCTTGATGTCACACATTATTGGCCAGTGGTGTGGCCAGAGTCCACACCACGAATGACTAAAGCTTAGTATCTGACCATTGTTTACTCTTAACTGTATAAATCTCAACAGTAAAATCTTAATCAAACTGAAATCAATAGGTGTATCAACGAAGGGAAGCTAAAATTGGAGCGGCAATTATGAACTACAGTAGTCTCACTTAGAGGAGATAAAAGCATGGATTTCTTTCGTTTGGATAAAATTGAGCTTATCTTGCCGAGTCTCCTTAGCTTCATAAAACAAGACTGGGCAACTGAATTGATATGCTTTCTTAAGCTGAGGTGGTTGTCGAAGATGACACTGAGGTTTTCACAATACGGGCCTGACTTTATAGATAAGGAGCTCAGACATGTTGCATCAGGGCCAGAAACGATCACTTCTGTCTTATCCATATTTATCTTCAGGAAGTTCTGAGGCATCCAGCATTTAATATCTTTTATAAGGCCATTTAATGCAAATAAGTTCATTAAACAGCGAGAGAAGTAACATTTAAAACCCTGTGTTCTTTTTTTTCTCTCCCACTTCTGCTCAGGGGCATTGTTCTCCTGTCTCACTGTCTGGAGGGGTTTCCCTGCTCTGTTAAACTATGTTAAAAGCAATTAAATCGAACGAGAAATGCACTTATATTCTGAGCATATGTCGTGACAACATTCAAACACACTTTTAGCAAAGACAGCTTTGAAATGTACCACAAACAAATCCTCAAATTTTATTAACATGAAATAAGATTTCTAAAGCAGGTAATCTTGCCACTTTTGACTTGTCTTTGTCAGAAAAGGAGGTCCTGCCTTCAGGTAACGCTTCATAGAAACTCCCACACCTTATTCAGCTCGTCTTTGATACTTTTTTTGCCTGTTTTTGTTGGTTGCGATCATTATAGAAATATTAACAGGATGTGTTGCTTAAAGCTTTCTGCTGTGCAGTTGAGGTTGATTGCAGTGCAGCATATCTTGTAATTCTTATTATTTTTAATCTCTCCTAGGTTTGGACCTGGAGACGCCTACCCACCCTCCTCGAGAACAGAGAGCAGCCACCTTTATTTTGCTTGTATAAAGTCAAAACATCAGCAAAGTGGACTCCAAGAAAGAAAGTGGGAGCTGTGGGGTGAGGTAGTAGTTTGTATAGTTTTAGGATCATACCAGATCTGGGAGATAACTATACAGCCTACTGTCTTTCTCACAGCACCTGAAACCATCACCTCCATCATCTCACCTGCTGAGTTTTTTTCTTCTTTTTTCGTTGTGGATTATAGATGAAGCTTCTTAGGTAATCTATAGAAATATGATCAGATTTTCCAAAGGACATGCAGCACAGATCTGCTGGTTTCAATTTCACGTGTGGGTTCTTTGTATTTTATTATATTAAATAACAGATGAGACTCAGGTTATTTAATTATTATAATTCAGATAATTATTTTTATGACTATCTGAGTCAGAACTAAAAGTTTAATGATGTTCTTGGTGATGCATTTTGTGAATTCTGGACATAAAATAACAATATGGCAAATGGTTAAACCAACCAGCTGCTGACTGAGATTTATCAATCATTATAATGATGTTTGACTAATTAATGCTGAGCCTCTGAAAATTGGCGGATATGCATGAAAATATTTATAATTCTTAATAATAATAAAAAAAATCTAATGCAGTGCTTTTGTTACAGCCCTTGAACAAAGTTGGAAGTCTCAAAACTGATCATCCAGTGTGGTGCTGTGCAAAAATCTTGGTATAAGAAAGCAGTTAAGATCTTCACGGGGGAAAACTGCAGCTGGATTCTAGTTGAAGACCTTTAAAAACACTGCTGCTGTTTCATAGGTATTTCTTAAACGTAAACAGTGGATTTATGTCACACCGACGGGTGTAGTGATGGCCACAGTTGGTCCCTAGGCCCCACATTGGGAACCTGTGATGTAGACAATAAAATAACCCATCTAAATTGTGTAATTTTGCCATAAATCCATATTTTGTATAATTTTTAACAGTGTCAGAGTGGATATGATAAGAAACACTTGTTATGAAAAATAAACATTTTTTCTGTAACAAATGCGGCCTGTTTGCTTTGCTGTGTGACTTCCAATATCAAATATGTTTTTAAAGAATAATATTGAAAAAATCCAACCAAGAGGCTGAAATTGACAGTTCAAACTGGGTCAACTTAAGCGGAGCTGCATCGCTGTTCTGATTGGATAACATTTAGGTGTAGGGTGGGGCGTTCCCCCGAAACTCCCCCTGATTAGTCAAATAAGAACTAAGAGGGTGGGGCTATAATCAAAGATCAGTTAAAAGTAGAGCTCTCACATTCATGAGTTTTCCGGATACGCAAATCATGACGCGTAAGAGCATTTCAGTACTTTTCGCAGTTATATTACAAACATTTAACAGTTAAAGCACAGATTACAGCTTAATATAGACACAGAGAAGGAACGCACTCAATATGGGAGCCTGAAGCTGTAAAAGCCTAACGACTCGATCTTCGGTCTCATTAATTAGTCACGCGCTCAGTATGTGTCCATGCGGCGCAGCATATCTCGCGCCGCACGATCTTTGGTGTGACGTCAGTGAGTCTGGTCTGCGATGGCGAATATTCGTTGTGTGAAGGTGAGCGACAGTAAAGAAAAACGTGAAATCTGTACGCGCCGCTTCGCTGTTTCTGCTTCCTCTGAGGAAATCTCGTGCGTTTGGCTTTCGTGTCGCTTCGGTCTCGATTTGTGCGAGTTTTCGTGTGTCTTCCGGCGTGCACGCTCTCTTTCTAGTCCATAAGTCCGGCTAACATGCTCGCAGGTTAGCAGACGTGCTGGGACCTCCCGTCCCCAGGCTGACCTCCGGACTCGGCTACAGGGACACTGGACACATGAGGGCTTCAAAATACCCGTTTCTGCTTCACCGCTTAGAAATCACTGCGTTGAATCTGGAGACTTAACCAGGGTCTGTGCGTCGGTTTGCAGCGTTTTTTGATTCATTCGTAGCATCAAAACAAATCAAGTAATACAACAGGGGTGTTAACAAAACTTATATTTTCAATTTCCCCCCAGTGGCTTCCCCAAAATAATTGCCTTTGTCACGTTTGGGCTGTCACCATATTTGTAAAAAATTAGATATTATTCTAACTTACATTTTTGTGTTTTGCTCTTGTTTGCTGTAGGCCTCAACGATGAGAGGAAAACCTGCAGTTTGAGAAGGCTTTAGCAGTAACAATGCTGCACCTTGTGATTTTAGTCTTTTTGTGGGTTACACATAAGGTTTTTCTGCCTCTGTGGTCTGTCTGTGTTCCCTTCACAGAAGCCTAATTTCTGCTCATTTGATAAACAAAAGTGTGTTTTATGCCGCAGTCCCTGAAACTCTGGCCTCCACAGGTGATCGTTTCTTTTAGGGGAATTCCAAAACCTCTGATGGGTTTATAAGCAGGGAAATCTGTGGTTATGGTTTCTGTGCCATTGTGATTTAATGGATCTCCTGCTGTAGACCGATCCCAGCAAACGTGGTGGAAACACTGACGATGTGAAGACATAAACCAGACTAAGCAGACAGAGGTTGGTGGTTATGTGTACAGTAGGGTCCAGATACCTCTTGTGCAAAGGAAGGAGTATAGTTCATGTTATTGCAATAATAAAATGAATTCATGTGCCCATTTTTTTTCTTTTTCTTTATTATGACATTTTATTGGCAACCAGTATTGCTACACTGTGTCCTTAATCAGTCAGCCACACTGTGTGAGCTCCACCTGCACAGAGCGGATGCATTTAAACAACACAAGTTTATCCCATTTAATTATATTTGCATGTGCGTTTGTTCTCTGGGGAACGTCGCCCGTCTGCCTGAAGGTCCGTTCAGTGCTCGCTGGCTAGGAAATGGCCTCCAGGACATGAGGTCACCAGTTCCAGTAAAACACTGTTTGTGCTGCATGTTTTTATGTTCCTGATTTAAAAATATGATTTAGCAGCACTGATATGGCACGTTATTGTGTGTGTAAACATAAGCGTGCTGTATAAAACGGGAATCTCAGCTTCTCCCAGCAGCTTTGGGAACGACTGACTTCTCACTCAGTTTCCTCGCATGCATGCGTGCATGCATCCATGCATGTGTTTTCAGTTTTCAGTTAGTTTAGAAGCAGATTATCCTTTGGCTTCAAACGTTTCTCATTCCACAGGAGCAGCTGCACACGCGGCAACAAGGTCAAAGTGCAACGCTCGGTTGTGTCATGAGAAAGTGGTGTCAAGAGTTCGGCTGGAAGCAAGTTTTTCCCACTCGGCCGCCTCTCTGAGCGGTTTTCTCAGGCGAACAAGACAGGGCAGCTTTCTAGATGAATGGCGAGGCCCTCGCTGTCACTTCAGAGGTCTTTGAGTCATAAAAACAACATGAATTCAAATCTGATCAAAATCAGAGTTTAAAAACGTATTTCCTGCAGATTATACGACTTACATGAGAGGTTCAGGTGATCGTGGCTTCGTTTATGGGTCAGCCACTAACTTCTCTGTTGAGGTTGAAGGAAAATGATGAGGAAAAGAGACAGGAGGTCTTTTTTTTTATGTGTTGCCTGTGAGTCAGTGTAACAGCACTAAATGAGCTATACAGAGGTGGGACCACCACCGTCTTCACCTACTCTTTTCTGTTTAACTGCTGTGTCTCTTTGTTTATGTTGAACCTGGTAGGTTTCCTCAGCTCTATGCATTGTGCATAAAATGGTATGCACGCTCCCCTTCACCTGACCTTTAACCTGCACAGTTCTGTGTCTGTTGCATTTCAGACTCCCGCTCAGCGTCGGTTGCTTTTGACGGCTCGGCGTTGGCGCACGTTTAGTCTGTCAGGACCTGGTCCGTCCCTCTGCCCGCAGTTTAGTCTGTCGCCCGTTACATGTCATACTAAGTGTCAGAAAGGAGACTGGTTAATGATTTGTGATTGTCAGTTTCCGAAACGCAAGTCTGGCGACAGCGAAAACGTCACGGCAGCTCCGCCTGTGAAGCAGTCGTGGAGGCAGAGATTTTGGCGTTCTGCGGGGATGTGATGTTGATGGCGCGGCTGTAACTGCAGGTCATCACACGCGCTCTCTGCCTGTCTTCATTTAAACTCAGACATCTCGGTTAAACACATCTTTATTGGAGTCGTGGCTTCCAGTTCAAGCTGTCTTTCAGGACAGTGTGGATGTTGCAGTATCGCCCAGAGATCCTTCATTGGAGTATTGATAAGCACTACTGTGGTTCTGACTGAAGTACTTTAAAGCTACTGGGCAGGATTTTAAAGTAGTTTAAGGGTATTTGTGGAAGCAGCTTTAACTTGAAATACGTTTGACTGTCCCTCCCCCCCAAAAAAAGCCCATCGCAGTTTCATGAAGTTTAAGGGGGTCTAACTCAGTTCAGCTTTAACAGATAAAATCCCACCTACTGATTTCTTCTAAAGAACCCAGTGACTTTAACGATTAATCAGAGTGGTTGTGATCTCTCCTTTAACTCGTCCTTCCGAGCGATCTTTAAAGTACGCGGATGACGTGATCGTTGTTAGTCGTTTGCGTGGCAGAGAAACCAGCTGTTAACCCGTTGCTGAGCGTTTTGTCAGGTGGTGTCGGACTGTTACTGGTTCCAGACTGATGACCCTTTTTGCACACAGCTTCACAGTTTGTGTCAAAATTCAGAGTTTGTTTTGTTTTCAGAAACTGTCCTTTTACACCGATGAGACCACGGCGACACTGTTTAATAGATATTTTATTCAGTCAGTTTTATCTTTTTCCTTGGTGTTGCGTTCCTGTCCTTCAAAGAAGGTTTGAAGTTGTGGTTTTAGTGAAGCCTGGAGCACTCTCTCTGTATTCCCTTTTTGTTTTTCTGTGAATATTGCCCAGTGTTGGTGTTTGATATCTGCAAAACAAATCTACCTCAGGATGCATAAAGAAACCTGAGCCGTGTGTGTGTGTGTGTGTGTGTGTTGAGCAGGGTTTGGTCGGCCTGGTGACGGGCGGTGCCTCCGGTTTGGGTCGGGCCACGGTGGAGCGCCTGGTGCAGAGTGGAGCGTCTGCTGTGATCGTGGACCTGCCCTCCTCTGACGGACAGGCCGTGGCAGCCGGTCTGGGAGACCGCTGTGCCTTCGCTCCTGCAGACGTGAGTTCGAGGCTCAGCAGACGGGACACGTGAATCCGTGTTCTCCCTGCATCGACGGAGGAAGTCACGCTTAACCTTAAACCCATATCTGTGTGAGCTGTGAGGAACGTTTAGTTTTACACGAAGCCTTTTCACACGTGGACTTTGGGAAGATTTGTGCTTTAACACCAGAAGAACCACAAACGCGGTCATTTTGACCCACTTGGCTTTTTAAAAATGAAGCAACTGTTACATTTTTGGGGTGTGTGGGATAAAAAGAAAAAAATTACAACCACTTAAACCTAGAACCACCGAGGACGTCATTTTGACCCCACAGAGATGAATGTAAAACCAAAATTATGCTGGCTTGCCCCACCACAGTGTTGTTTACACACATTGATGTGGAGGCCATTAACTAATAACATGAGCGGAGCCAGCTAGATGTGATTGATAGATAAATATATAGGGTAGGTAAATGATAAATAGTTACTGCAGGGCTGAACAGTAAACGGCTCGTTTTGTAGGAGAAACATTAAATTAGATTCTGCAGGGTTCGCTCGAGGTGCAATACCCTCTCAGATCAGTAGATGGTGCTCACGCACTGCACCCAGCACCAGTGAATTCGTTCTTCTCTCTGGACTCCAAAGCAGAGTATTTTAGTGACTCTTTGGTGTATTTAGGGTTATTGTATCTGTGCCATTGGTATCATTTGCTGTCATATTTTACAGTTTGATGTGAAAAGGGGGTTCTTGGTGACGTTTTCCAGGTGACGTCAGAGGCAGATGTGCGGTCAGCCGTGTCTCTGGCCAAAGAGAAGTTCGGGAAGTTGGACCTGGCTGTGAACTGTGCCGGCATTGCTGTGGCTGTGAAAACCTACAACTTCAAGAAGGACGTCCCTCACAGCCTGGAGGACTTCCAGCGTGTCATCAATGTAAGATGGACAGACACTCGATGAGAAGAAGGAAGAAATCAGAGAATCATGTGCGACTTTTGTGTGTGTCTTTTAACCTGCAGGTGAATATTGCGGGATCTTTTAACGTGATTCGCCTCGCTGCAGGCGAGATGGGGAAGAACGAGCCCGACGCAGACGGACACAGAGGCTGCATCATTAACACCGCCAGCGTGGCGGCTTTTGATGGACAGGCAGGTTTTTATTTAAAAAAAAAACAAAAACATAAGCAAACAACAAAAAGAAGCAGCCGCCTCATTAATGAGCTTTATTTTTAAAAATTTCTCCAGGTTGGTCAAGCAGCTTATTCCGCTTCTAAGGGCGGCATCGTTGGGATGACCCTCCCCATCGCACGAGACCTCGCACCCATGGGCATCAGAGTCATCACCATAGCACCTGGTTAGTGCTCATGTCAGAGTTAAGTAAAACTAATCTAACAAACGCAAAAAGCAAATTAATCAAAAAACTGTGTTCTTCCTCCAGGGCTCTTCTCCACCCCTCTCCTCGCCAGTCTTCCAGAGAAGGTGCGCGCATTCCTCGCCCGCCAGGTGCCCTTCCCCCCGCGTCTGGGCGACCCCGCTGAGTTTGCCCACCTGGTCACGTGCCTGGTTGAGAACCCCATGATCAACGGAGAGGTCATCAGACTGGACGGAGCCATTCGTATGCAGCCTTGAGACGAGACCGAGCACGAGTCTCCGACACGCTCTCATCACGGGGTTTTATCAGCAGCCGCTGGCGTCACAAAGATGCTCGCGGGGCGTAGTGTGGCGTGACGAGTGTGAGAAAGCAGGAGGGGGTTCAGTTTGTTCCCCGTTTGTGTTTTCCACTTTAATTTTACGCTCACGCGCTGATTACTTTTAGCCACTTGTTTAGGTTTGGGCGTTGTTTCACAAAAACCATACACATAGAAAAATGACACCTAATGGTACCCAGTGCCTTTAAATGTGACGCCAAGTGGTGCAAACAACGAACCCCCGCTAAGAATTACGCTTAACGTTGCATCTGAGACACCAGCGTCTCTGACAGAACAGCGTGTACGGTGTGAGAACAGGCTGCTGACTTTTAATTAACGAGCAAATCTTACATTTGTTCTTGCGGCCGCATTTAAATTGTAGGAATCTGCACACTGTAAATATGTCTGTCAGGAGTCATCGAACATTTTATCAGATTTTTATGTGAATGTAAAAAAAAAAAAATGACTGCAGTACAATAAACCTCACAGGAGTTTGACTAATCTGAGTTATTTTTCTGTGACCCCTGTCAGCAATCATAGACTCGCCTCATTAAGAAGAAGTTCAGCCTTTTTTAATTTGTAGCAAATGAACCACAGATATGAAAAAAAAAACTATTTTACTTCAATAGGTGAACATTCGCGCTTTGTCTTAAACCAGTTCAATTATTTGAATTAATGGCATAATTTTCCACATCAGTTCGAGGGAAAATTATGGAATCCACAAAAACCACTTTGTTGGACCTCCTTTGGCTTTTATACCAGCCTGGCAGTTAGCTTCTTTAGCGCGTAGGTGTGGATCATGTCATGTCTTCATATTTGAGATGTGTGCCACAGTGATGGTTACTGGATCCTGTTCAGGGTTGTTCATCTTTTAGCCAAGCATCTCGAGGATCAGCTCGTTGGTTTCAGTGACGGTCGAAGTAGGGATCGTCTGCATCTGCTGCAATCACATCTTCTAGTCGAGCGTCAGAAGGTACTTAACGCAGTCTTGGTAATGGGTCGTGGAGGGCGCAGGTTTCCAGCTTAGCCATCTTCTGGTCTTCTCTTTCAGGTTAGCTGCTCTCACATTCGATCTACAAGTTCTTGGGGCTTGGTACCTAAACTGGGAGGGCGGGGATGACGATATCTCCCCCTTCACCTGACGTCCTGGCTCCTTTGTGTTGCACCTCATCGATCTCTAGCTGTTAGTAGTTGCTTCACGCAAATGTTGAAACACTGAGCTACTTAAAACTGCTTAAAATTTTACTGCCTTTGTTTGTGTTGTGCATCATTTAGGAAATGATGGTGGTATATGGGGATTCCAAATGCCACGTTATAGTTTACATCCAAATGTGTCACATTTGACCTCTCACCTCTTTTACATTTCACATTTGCCTTTCTTCCAAGTTGACCCCAAAATGCGTTACATCCTTAAAGAAAATCTTGTCAAGAGAATGAGCTGCCAAGTTACAAATATGCTGTAGTATAAAATTATATAATAAGCTCAAGTTATTCATGTCCAGTTATTTACAAATATATACCTGTTGTCCGACACCTGCGCCTACATAATGTTTGTGTGATCAAAGTAAACATCTGACCGTTATCTGATTTTTACTGCACTACAAACTTTTTAAAATACAGAAGAACACCCCCCCCCCAAGAGAATACATATGAATATATGCAAAATACAAAGCTATTCTCTTAAAAGTAAATAGAGCCCGGACAGCGAGCGGCTTTGGTGAGTTTTGCTTCATTTCCTTTTGTGCTGTCTTGTTCATTCCTCTGGATCGTTCTCTGCCTCTTCATCTTTATTCTTTACTGTTTTGCTTGATCTTTTGGACTAAATTACAACAAATTGACTACAACATACCCAGGGTCTCTTTTTGTTATCTGGCTTTACTTACCCTAACATCGGCAATCAGGCTAAGCGGTCACACAAAGTTAGTTATCAACTCGTTAAATTAACCCAAGGTATCCCCTGAGCATTCTCATGAAAGGGATAGTACTTGCAGCATCTGACCAATCAAAAACAGAAGTTTACTGTCAACAAGCCTGCTGATTTTAGAAAGGAAGATAAAACTATGATAATATATAATACTATAATAAAAGTAAAACATAAGGGGTGAAGAAGGGGCATAATATAGGTTGAAAGCAACACTTATTGTATTAATAAATTCCAGTCTGCTGCAGCCTTGGTGGTTTTTAACAGTCTGAGAATAAAGAATAAATGTAAAAACGGAATTCAAGTGCAGCATTTTGGATCAGCTGAAGGCTTTTTAGGGAGTTTTTAGGACAGCCTGATAATAATGAATTACAGTAGTCCAGCCTAGAGGTAATAAACACATGGATTAACTTTTCAGCATCAGTCTGACAAAGGATGTTTCTAATTTTAGAAATATTGCACAAATGCAAAAAAGTGGTCCTACATATTTGTTTAATATGAGCAATGAAGGACATATCCTGGTCAAAAAGGACTCCAAGATTTCTCACAGTGTTACTGGAGGCCAAAGTAATGCCATCCAGAGTAGGTATCTAGTTTGACACCATGTTTCTAATATTTGTGGGGCCGAGTACAAGAACTTGAGTTTTATCTGAATTTAGCAGCAGGAAATTAGAGGTCATCCAGGCCTTTATGTCTTTTTAACTAATTGATGCGTGTTATCTGGCTTCATTGATGGATAAAGCTGAGTATCATCTGCCTTGGCATGATGTGTTGTAAATTTGCACTGTATAAATGAACAGCAATGAACAGAAAATTGTAACTGCATGTTTTCTCTTAAAACTGCACACACAAAATTAAAGTGGAAAAACACACTACAGGCTGATCCAACTTTGATGTAATGTCCTTAAAACAAGTCAAAATGAGGCTCAGTATTGTGTGTGGCCTCCACGTGCCTGTATGACCTCCCTACAACGCCTGGGCATGCTCCTGATGAGGTGGAGGATGGTCTCCTGAGGGATCTCCTCCCAGACAGACACAGCAAACCTTCTTGCCACAGCTCGCATTGATGTGCCATCCTGGATGAGCTGCACTACCTGAGCCACTTGTGTGGGTTGTAGAGTCCGTCTCACGCTACCACGAGTGTGAAAGCACCACCAACATTCAAAAGTGACCAAAACATCAGCCAGAAAGTATTGGTACCTGCAGAACCACTCCTTTATTGAGTGTGTCTTGCTAATTGCCAATAATTTCCACCTGTTGTCGATTCCATTTGCACAACAGCATGTGAAATTGATTGTCAATCAGTGTTGCTTCCTAAGTGGACAGTTTGATTTCACAGGAGTTTGATTTACTTGTTATGATTCACTTAATATAAGTTCCTTACATTGTGTTGTTTAAGTGTTCCCTTTATTTTTTTGAGCAGTGTATATGGGGAAAGGAACATGTACGTTAGAACATAACAGATTAATTTTTACAACATTAGGCAATTTCTTTATGACCACATTCTTTAAGATCACATGCTCTTTAACCTCACTGATGCCCAGGATACAAAGTGTGGGAAATTATCAAAAAATAGTCATTTCCCGTATAAAGGTTAAAAAGAGCAAAGAATAAAAAATTAATACAGTCAAAATGCAATACTATTCCCTTAAGAGTAAATAATTTCTAGAGCATGAGCTGCCTTTGCAGAGGTTTGTTCTCTCAGTGTGCTTCTTGTTTTCTAACATAATCTACTAGAAGCAAATATCAAATCCAGTGCCAAACAGAGAAACTCCCATTTTCCGACCAATGGAGAAACCAGTTCCCAGCACCTTTAACTCTGCTCCTGCTAGACTAATGCCAATTCCTGTGTCTGCTGATAGACCGACTGTCGCTTTCAATAGACCAGCAGAGGCTGAAGCACTGCATAATTCAGCTCTGGCATAGGCTCTAGCACCGAGATATGCCACAGAGGCTTCAGCTCCTGCACAGGCATTGGGTCCTTTGGCCTCTGCATCAAAAACGCTCCATTCAGCACGAGCGTGCCCCAGTCCTACTTCAGCATGCACTCTTGCCTTCGGAATACGCTTCTCACATTTGTCTTCAAGCCCAACTGCAAGTTTTTCGGTAAAATTGTAGGTTCCCTTAACAAAAGCGTCACCGGGCCGATCATAGGTGTCGATTATCCCCACCAACCCGGCGAAATTGGCAGTAACTTCTCCACTACATTGCACCACTGCATGGGCTGTAAATAAGGAGAAATGTTATCTTTGAGATGGTGCGGTTGGTTGGGCTGCAACATGAGACATCAGTGTGATATAAAAAGATATTACTTAAATGTTTTTTTTTTAAATATGCCTTTATGCAAGATTATTTTTGAAAGCAAAGTTGTTTGACTTTATGAATATAAAGACAAATATATCAACATGTAACTTAAATTAACTTGACATGTAAGGTAACACTTCTGTCATCTTTTACCATTACATTCACAGCTGTCTTATTCAGTGTTTACTGTAACAAAATATTTACTCACCCTCAGCATCTGGATTTGAAAATTAAATGATGAAAAAAAGAGATATTTAGTAAAAATGGGGAGAAAATTTAAGATTAAAACACAGTACTTAGCTCTAGAAAGCTACTCTTTTGGTTTGACTTTGTTTTCTTCCAGAAAATGTTCCTTTTCTTCACATTTTTTTATACCTTAGTATGCTTAGATTAGGGAATCTAAAATACTTCTTTATGTTGAGAAAAAGTTCATAGTTTTGGTTAAAATACAGTTTTTCAGTAATGTTAAGTACATCTCAGAGATGACATCTGAAGGAAAACACGAAAGAAAACTTCTCACATGGAAAACTTACGTCCTGCATACAACTCCAAACGCCCCTGCCCTTCACGTTCATCATATATCTCCCACCATGACTCAGAAGCTGGTGTTCTGTGACCTGGAAAAAACAAAATACCACCTTTGAAATACTTGAACACTGGGAGGAGTGAGGGTCTCATGCAGACCTGCTAATTTTGATCTTTTTTGCTACTTTATGTCGCTTGACAGTTATTCATTATCCCAGTGAATCCCAAAGTGTGGGCTGCAGGTGGACTGCAGTGATAACATAAATTCAGTAGGGCCGGGACTTTAACGCGTTAATTTCGATTAATTAATTACAATGACAGGTTTCAGGGCCAAAATAAGTAAGCCTGCGTCTGAGAAATTAAGCAACTCCCTGGCTAAATGTAGCAATATTGTATAGTTGTGTTATTTATTTTTCATTTTTACAGTTCTGTACAAGAAATGGTGCTAACATTATTGTCTAGTATGCTGTTTACATTTATTTTTTTTACTTTTCAAATATGTTAAACAATCAGGAGTTGCTGAAATACTTGAAATCTGAATAACTAGCTCAATAGCCCAATCAGTAATGACAATTAAAAAAGAAACATTTCAAAAAGCAATACACATGTTTGTTGTTAAGCATATACGTCTATTCATTCAAAATTTTAGTAGCAAAAGGATTTTTTAAACTGAAAATGTTTAATTTGTTGATATATGGTTTAATTGCGATTAATTAATTACAGACCCTGTAATTAACTCTACTAAAATGTTTAATCGAGTCCCATCACTAAAATTCAGATGGAAATTACACACACGTATGTAGTTATATCTTTATATTAATGTATTTATGTATATAAAGTACATTCAAATGTTAATAAGAGGTGGTTAGTTTGTGATATTACTCATTACTCTCCTCATAATTTACTGCTCTTGTATTAAAGTGTCCCAGTGGTTGGTGGGTCACACATTGGTCTTAACAGTTTTCATATGACTGGGTAGCATCAGCAATTTATAGCTTGTGTTCTTTATATATTTTGAATAAAATTTTAAAGGACATCACTTTCTATTGAATTTTGACTGGAGTGAATATAGTCCATGGGCCAGAGGCCAAAAAATTCATTATTTGGTCCATCTCAGGGTGGCAAAACGTTAACCATAATTTTTGAAAAGTTACATATCTGTAGATGATATTTTGGTATGATAGCCCTTCCTGCAGTAGATCACTAAGACTGCATCAACAATCACTGGTGCCCCTTGGATACATTGGAGTGGAGTGTAAGTTGGGCAGAATGGATTGGGTCCCATCCCTGGATCCAATCCATTCTGCCTGCCCTCTGGGTCATGAGGGCATGGACAGAAAGACTTAAAGAGGAGGTAGCGCCTATATAATGGCTGCATGACCGCAGACACCTGTCTCCCTTGGATGGGTGTTCTGGAACATACTTTTTGTTGTATACTTGTGTACAATGATAGTAAAGTTGAATCTAATCTAATCTCTTTTTGCACAGGTATAAATGAATAAACAAGGTTTTTCTGTATAGGTTGCCAGCCTGTCACAGGACTAACACAGAGAGACAGACAACCATTCACACCTATGGACAATTTAGAGTGACCCCCCAGTAACTGCATGTCTCTGGACTGTGGAAGGAAACCCACAGAGACAGGAGAACTCCACAGAGAGAGGGGTCTGGGCCAAGGTGGAATTGAACCCAGACCTTCTAGATGTTATTCCAACTGGGAGGCAGCAGTGCTAAAGACCATTCCTGGTAGAGGCAGGTTGGAATCATCCCTCCAAAGTAAGTTTTTTTTTTTTTTTTTTGCAAACAGCTGGTGAGATCAATGCAATGTTAAATTTATTTTGCAAATTGAAGTGGTTTTACTTTGAGCTAAAACCTGATTTGTTAAATTAGAAGGGTGCACCCAAGTATGTTTTGAAAGTAACTACTGTAACTGAGAAAAAAGGTTGTTGCTGAGAAATTATTGGTACCAAAGGTAAACTTTTATCTAAAATAATTTTGTGTTAGAATTTTGTGTTTTTGTTTTTTCTCCCCCCTTTTTTAAAAATAATCTGGAAATGTTCAAAACCATAAGTGTTTGTCTGAGTTACATTTTAGTAAAGTGAATCCTGATGTGGGTTTTTAAAGTAACTTGAGTGTTACACTTCCTCCTTATGTGAAACCTACCTGTCCATACGGGTACCTCCGGAACTGGTAGGTGGCCTGAAAAAGACAAAAAAAAATTACTTGACATACTTTGACACATTACACTACATTAATGTTTTTTTCATTCTTTCCTCTGTTTTATATTTGGCAGCATGTCACTATACAGCCCACAACCTATGATTTTTTTTTTTTTGTGACCTTGGAAGACTAGTCGGTGAAGACTATTTTATAATGCAACATTTAGTGTAACATGCACCACAGGTGGTGGAATTCAAATAGACTTAGTGTAACATAAATCACTCCTTGGCCTCCTTGTCTGCAGCTGCCAATCAAGGCTCAAGCTTGTTTCTTACCTTTCTTATTCCCAGAAGGATATGTGCTCTATGCAAATATTTGTCAGTGCAGGTATGAAAACAGGATTTTAAAAAAATGTATCTAGATCATAAGTCACGCTCTAGGCTTGCAGTCCAAATTTAGCAATGTAAACAATTTAATCCAACCTGCTTCATCTTTACCGGGTGTAGAGAATCCTTTTTATCCATTTGCCAAGAGATGACCTCCTAGGAGCTTTAACCCTCATGTCCTCCTCGGGCATTTTTGTACATTTTTTCCAACTTTTTTTTTTTTTTTTCCATTTGGTGATCATTATGGCTGTGTTGCAGCTAGTGGCATGATTTTTTGCAGTAGATCTTTTTTCATTAAATTTTTAAAATCAATGTCTTTTACTTTTACATGCCATTCATACTCTAATATGCTCTGTTTATGGGGTGGGTCGGCCCACGTCGGGGTGTCTGGCTGGCATTCCGGGATTCGGGGTGCCCCTCCCTGTGGGGGTGTGGGGCGCTCAGGTGGGGGAGCAGCAGTTTCCCACATGGGGCCGGTTGGTCCTCGACTCAGGACCACTGTTTGTGTTTGTGTAGTGTGTGTGTGTGTGTGTGTGTGTGTGTGTATGAATGATGATTTTATCAGTTTTTAGGAGTGTGTACATTTTTGTAGCTGCACCATACAAAAATGTTCTAATGTCATATTTCAAAATAATATTTTGAAAACAATGCTGTTCTTTTTCATGAATGTAAATATAAATGTCTCATTAAATCCATCAACTCAGTCTAGAAACGACCCATTACCTACTTGGGCTCTTTTAGATATTGGGCTGCAAGTAAGGAGACTTGTTATCAGTAAAATACATTAAGGTCCATAATTTGTTGGGAATTTTTTAAAAATAGTTTTATGTACACCTCCACACTTAATTTAAATGGGGGGTCTTTTAGATGTTTCCTGGCAGTTTAATCTGAACTTCTAATCTGACTGTAACTACATAGGTAGAAGCAAAAGTCTTACCATGTGCATCATCTCCACCTCCTTGCTCTTGGGCTACAAATAAGACACATCATCACTGAGATACAGTTTGGTCCATAACGTGTTGGACAAAGACAATTTTTGTAGTTTCACCTCTCTACACCACCACACTGAATTTAAAATCAAATAATGTGAATGAAGTGCAGAGTTTCAGCTTTAATTGAAGGTGTTTTACAAGAGTATAGCATTAGCTATTTAGGAATAACAAGAAGAGGAGAAGCCCTTTTACATGAATGTAAATACAAATTTGTTAAATCCATCAAACCAATTTTCAAATGACTCAGTACCTGGATTGGTAGAAGCAGCTTTAGTAGTAGTATCTCCATGTCCTTGGACTGCAAATAAGAAGACACAATTTATTGGAAAAAGGGATTTTAAAAAAATAGATTTTGTAATGGATTTTAAATCAAACTATCAATATGTTAGTGAAATGCAGACCTTCAGCTTTAATTCAAGATGTTTCACAAAAGCGTCACATTATTACAGTCATGTTTATATATAGTTCCTCTTTTTCAGAGACTAAAAATTAATTGGGCTTAGGTTATTTTTTTATTCTAAATTGCCCATAGGTGTGAATGGTTGTCTGTCTCCCTGTTAGCTCTGCGACAGGCTGGTGACCTGTACAGGGTGTACCCCGCCTCTCCCCCTGAATGGATGGCTGGAACTGGCAAGCATTTTCATGGCCAGGCACAGTCAGTTCCTTGTTGTTTAATGATCTGATCTTCCTCTCATTGCCTCTTCCTCCTCCAGCTTCATTCAGTCTTCCTCTTCCATCTGCTTTACTGTACCACCTTACCACCACGTTACTTATCTGGGCCTGGGTCACAGGGGCAGCAGTCTAAGCAGGGAAGCCCAAACCTCCCTCTCCCCAGCCACCCGGGACAGTAATTACACCATTATTTAAAAAGCCTTTTCCAACCTTCCTTTTATCTCAAAAATCCTTGAAAGTGTAGTTATAACAGCTAAGTGATCATCTGCAGAGGAACGGTTTAATTGAAGAGTTTCAGTCAGGTTTCAGAATTCACAATTAACTAAAAATTTTTGACTAATTTTCTTGAAATTTCAAGAAAATAACTTGAGATACTTAACTCAAAATTTAGAGTTATTTTTTTTTCAGTGTCAGAAACAAGCTTCCATATCTATCTGCCAGAGAGTATCAAGAAACAAAAACAAGACTTCTTCCATGTGTGAAACCTACCGCTGGACTTCTTTCTTTTCCTCAAGACGTCATCTTTTTCCTCGCAGTCTAGGAAAAAAGGCAGGTTAAATGCTGAAAACTTTACAAAACACAATACAAAAACACAGGTGAGGCAGGAGCCAGGAACATACAATCTAAGAACCAAGACTCAAATCTCTTATTCTTAAGCTTGTAGTCCAAATTCAGACATCATTCTTACCAGGTGTGTAAAGACGTCTATGCATCCTTTTACTGAGAGAAAATCTCACATAAATTTTTAGATGATTAGTGTGCTCTACAGACCTTTTTTATTGGAGCCCCCCCCCCAAAAAAAGAAAAAGTAAAATAAATAAATAAAATCAAACTTCTTCCATATCTGAAACCTACCGTTTGAATAAGTTCTTTCCACTGAATTATTTAGCTCCTGAATTGAGCTTCTTCTTTCTGGAATATAGACTAAAAAAGTAGACAAAGATGATACATTTGAAATGCTGAATTACTACATGCAGCAGCTTTACCAGGTATATAAAGAGGTCTGTGTATCCATTTACTGAGAGATAATTGCTGAGGATCTTTTACATCTGTAGATGAACTAATACAAGACTGATGTAACATTATATTTCAAAAATATTTTGATAGCTGCTTCATGAATGTAAACACAGATATGTCTCATTAAATCATCAAATCAGTCTGCAAATAACCTCGTGCCCATACAGGTACAAACAGCAAAAACGTTACCAGGCTCATCAGAGTCGTCTCTCTTCTCTGGTTCTCCTTCTCCTGCTTCCTGCCGCCGTGTTTGGGCTGCAAACAGGGAAAGATGTCATCACTGGGATATATAAAAACAATACCGTGCCCAAGGTTATTCCTAAATGTTACAGTAATACTTAAAAGAAAGATTTCATATTTACATAGTTAAACACAAATTCTCCTGAATTGCATGACACACAAGTAAACTCTACCAAAAACATAACCTCCTTGGTGGAGGTAATTGACCTGTATCAGTCTCTGAGATTATATTATTTAAAACTTTAATATTTATGTTTAATATGAGGATCCACCATTGTAACAGTATATATTAAAAGGAGTGAAAGAATAATAGGTGGCTCTTAATGTGATCCCAGGTTTTAGGAAGCAGACTGGAGCAGAAGTAATATTATTGTAATTCTTTCAGATACAACACCAGGAAATGAAAAATACTTAAATACTTTGATTAAAAGAAACGACAACAAAAATATTATTAAAAGTTAAACTTTTTCCTGTAAAATCATGATCATCCTGTATTTTGGGGGATCGGGGCCAGGCCTGTGCATCAGCCTTACCGGACCTTTACCGGTCCGGGGGTCATTTGGTACCAGGTCGCACGTAAAGATTAAATAACTTATATTGTTTCAGTTTTACTTATCATCTGAGTCTGAGCGATCTTTTATTTTGAAAAATGGGCGGATTTTCTCCTTTACATCCGTCTATGACTCCCTCTTGACGTGTCAAGACGCTTATGTCGGTCACGTGATACGTCACAGCTAAAATCAAACCCTCAAGCTTCACTGGTTGCCTAACGAAATAGGTTGATTGACCTACACAGTGCTTGTTTAAATATCTGAGGGCTCAACAAGAGTAGAGAAGCACCATATAGGAACTAGTCCATTTAAGATTTATATTTAGCAGCACCGGGGATAGGAGCGAGGCGGCCAAGCCACGTTGACACTCCGGCTCTTGACACCACGGCTCTGCAGCCACTCTCCATGTGAAATCAAAGCCTGTATTGGTGATGCCGAACCCAGCCCACAAGCTAGCAAAAATGCAGAGAAACAAGCTCGGGGTTCACACTGATTCAGTGTTACGGTGACTTGTATTTTTCATGCGCTTTTTACAGTAAAAATCGCCAAAGTCGAAGTCGCTTAAATCGGATTTTCACTTTAATCGGATGGCTTCTGCAGGTCCCGATTTTTCCAGACGTTATATCAAATAAAATCATCTCCTAAATCAGTTTGGATTGTCGCCTGCCTTGGAGGAAAAATCCCATTGTAACACATTTCCAATTAAATGTGATCCATAAACCGGATGAGCGCTGAAGTCCTCCTCAGCTCCCGTCCACCCACTTCCATGCATCGCCTCGTTCGTGCACAGCTACACACTCTAACAACGCCTGGAGATCGCTTTAGTGTCTATATCAGTTAATTTCACCGGAGACAATATTGGCAAGCGCAGGAGGCAAGCCTAAGCTACAAACTCGCACTCACGAGCAAAAATATGAGATTATAAAAATTGCAGAAGCAAATCCAGAGATGAATTGAACTGAATGATACTTTATTAATCCCACAATGGGGAAAATAGTTTTCTTTAGAGTCCCAGAACACCCGTCCAAAAGAACAACAGAACAAACAGGGAAGACAGGTGTCTGCGGTCATGCAGCTGCTTTGTACAGCGCTACCGTTGTTGAAGACAGAAACAATAATGAAAAACATATAGGGATGAGTGAGGAAAAAAAAATCATCTCATAATTTGTATACCTATACACATACACAGTATAAGGTTACAAAAACCTCTGCGATAGATGTAGAGTTCATCAGCAGCAAGGTCAAAGGAGGTCAGTCCAGCACAGATCAGGAGAAGACAGGACAGCGGGGGTGCAGAGCATCTATTTACAAAACATCCAGGAGACAATCTGATAAGCGGCAGTCCAAGGCCGCCAGGGAGCCAAATTTCTGATTCCACGACTTGTTTCGGGTACAGACTGCACTGATTAATTCATTTATTGACAGCCTTTAGTCTTTCTGGCACCTCTCTGTGGCAAAAAAATTCCAATTTATCCGAAACTTCTGGTTCTTCCTTCGCCATGCAGAAATAGATACATACATCTCCAAGATCTTACCCCTCCGAATCAGCTCCAGATATATCTGGGTTGAGTCTGTACCTTCTTCCTGCGATCCCGTCATAAGCAGCCTTACCAAGGTCCAGACAGCTGCCCAGACTTCCTGAATTGCAACAACAAGCCAGGTATCTCCAGGTATAATTCGGAGAAATCCCAGTGTCCAAAAGCCAAATGTATATGTACTCCATCGACACTACGACCAGGCACGTCATCTTCCACACCACACAGGAATCCATAACGTAGCCGGCTGGAATGTCAATTAATAAGAGGGAATAGGGTTCTCCTTCCCCCAATCTCCACATGGTGAAAATTTGAACAAAAACAATGGTGTTGAGAGGCCAGCTGACCAGATTCATAATTATAAATTCTAGTTCGGAAGTTGTGTGGAGAGAGGCTCTAAGCAGCAAAGCAGGGTAAAAAGGAAGGGCTGGGGAGAGGAGAAAAGTGCGACCGTCTCCGCTGACAGCTGAAGAGAAAAGATGAAGAGATGAAGCAACTGCAGCGAAATTCGACATTAGACCCCAAACTGGGCCATTTAAATCCGACTGAGGCGATTTCTACTGTATTTGTGTCTCTTATTTTGAAGGCACATTTAAACGTTACCAGAGAACTTTTGGGGAGAGAGGATGTTATTCATGCTGTGGTGCGATGTTACCAAGATGCTGCTGATGGAGTTGCATACAAATACAAAGTGGATTCACGTTTATTATTATACTTAGAAAATATCACACATGGTCGTATCATTTATTATGACATATTTATCTGCCACACCTTAAAGACCAGTCCGGGGAAATATTGTCTAACACTAAACCGGTCCGTGGCTCAAGAAAGGTTGGGGTCCACTGCCTTACAGCATATGGGTCACTTGCTCAGCCCAGTGAGCTATCATCCTGCATTTAAGATAAGCAGAAAAATATATGGCGTTTTCTTACCTGGCGTTTTCTTGCCTGGCATTTTCATGTGGTTTACTCTGAAAGAAAAAAAAAATGCAGATTAGAGTTGGTCAGAGTAGGGAGGACGCCTGTAGCAAATTATATATTAAATTAGTGGTTCCCAAAGTCCAGAGTGCTGCGGCCCACTTAAAAACCAGAAAATCCCCCCCAGGCCATCTGATAGCACCAGCCTTTTCAAGCGATGTATTTTCTTGAAATTTTGATTAAACAACATAAACAACACAGGCTGTTGGCTATAAATTGCTAATACTACCCAGTCATATGTAAAGTGCTAATATGACCCTCCTGCCACTGGGACATAAACTTCAAAATTAGTATATGATTTGTGGGAAACAAAACTCCTAGCTCCAGGTCCCAGCCCCTGGTTTATGGTTTTGTTCTAATGAGTGTTATTGTATTTTTGTTTGTCCGTCCGGCCGTCCAACTATCGGGGTGGTAGAGCCTCAGGAGGTAGAGCAGGTCACCCACTGATTGGAAGGTTGGCAGTTCGATTCCTGGCTACCCCAGGCTGCATGTCAATGTATCCTTGGGCAAGATACTTAACCCCGTCGGAGTGTGAATGTTAGATAATAGATAGTTAGATAATAAAAGCACTTAGCTTAGTTAACCATGGAAGTGCTTGTGTGAATGGGTGAATATAAATGTGTTGTATAAGTGCTTTGAGAGTAGAAAAGTGCTATATAAGAACTAGTCCATTTACCATCCAATCCATCCATTCTCTTCTGCTTATCCTGTTCAGGGTCGGGGGATCCCAGGTAAAGGCAGGGTACACCTTGTACAGGTCGCCAGCCTGTTGCAGGGCTAGTTTTGTATTTATCTATTTTTAGAACTACTGAACAGGGTCTCTGCAACCTTCATTGCTGGCCATTTATATTTTGTTGTTCTCCACCTGATCAAAAAGGCTCTCCCTCTCTTGCATTTTTAATATTTTGTGACAAATTTTGGTGTTGTTTGCAGGTTTGAGAGGAGTAGGTGGTAACCAAGGAGATTAGCTTTTAAGATGCTTGTGCATTCATGGACCTGCCAGGTGTTGAGATTAGATGCTCTGTGGTTGAAAGGTATCAAGTTTGAGAAAATGGAATGCGAAGGTTACTGTCTCAGGAGTTTAAATGAGGCATCCAGGCTCCAAACTATCAACAAGTCTATTAGACCCCCATTCCTACAAGATTGCTCAAAGATGATGACGACGATGATGATGATAATGATGATGATGATTTGTCTTTATTTTCGGACATATAAAACAACATACCAATGTATACATATGCTGGCATATACGTACACACACAGACATGCCCATGTGTACACATACACACATACCCAGAGATGTGCACAGACAAAATCAAACAAAATCGCCATGCCCAAAATGGAGTAGGAAGAAGTATGTACATACTTATTAATCCCATGTTCAGCACTCTATTAATGAAGAAGAATAAATAAGAATAAATAATTAAATAATAAATAAAGAAGTCCTACCATGAATTAATGCCCTAATTTTAAATAAAATCAGTCTATCTTTATTAATTGGATACATACCACAGGCTTTTAAGGTTGAAGTAATTAAAAGCCATCACTTGACCCAGCTGTCTTAGCTAATTATAGGCCAATTTCCAACCTGCCTTTTCTCTCCAAAATCCTTGAAAGAGTAGTTGTAAAACAGCTAACTGATCATCTGCAGAGGAACGGTTTATTTGAAGAGTTTCAGTCAGGTTTCAGAATTCATCACAGTACAGAAACAGCATTAGTGAAGGTTACAAATGATCTTCTTACAGCCTCTGACAGTGGACTCATCTCTGTGCTTGTCCTGTTGGACCTCAGTGCAGCTTTTGATACTGTTGACCATAACATTTTATTACAGAGATTAGAGCATGCCATAGGTATTAAAGGTACTGCACTGCAGTGGTTTGAATCATATTTATCTAATAGACTCCAATTTGTTCATGTAAACATACTAAGGTTAATTATGGAGTTCCACTGGGTTCTGTGCTAGGACCAATTTTGTTTACACTATACATGCTTCCCTTAGGCAGTATTATTAGAAAGCATTGCTTAGGCTGGACTACTGTTTATTCTGTTGTTTGTATATCTGGTTTGTTTGTCTGCTTGGATGGGTGTTTTGTTAACTGTAACTGTAATTTCCACACTGTGGGAATCATCATCGCCATCATCATCATCATTATTATCAGGCTGTCTGGTCCAGTTGGTCCAAAATGCTGCAGCTAGAGTACTGACAGGGACTAGAAAGAGAGAACAGATTTCTCCCATATTGGCTTCTCTTCATCGGCTCCCTATGAAATCCACAATGAAATTTAAAATCCTTCTTCTCACATACAAGGTCTTGAATAATCAGGCCCCATCTTATCTCAAAGACCTCATAGTACCATATCACCCCAATAGAGCACTTCGCTCTCAGACTGCTGGCTTACTTGTGGTTCCTAGGATACTTAAGAGTAGAATGGGAGGCAGAGCCTTCAGCTTTCAGGCCCCTCTTCTGTGGAACCAGCTCCCAGCTTGGATTCAGGAGACAGACACCCTCTCTATTTTTAAGATTAGGCTTAATATGTTCCTTTTGATTAAGCATATTGCTAGGGCTGGATCAGGTGACTCTGAACCACCCCTTAGTTATGCTACTATAGATCTAGGCTGCTGGGGGTTTCCCATGTATTTTTTTTTTAAATTTTATTCATGTCTTTTAGCTCTGTTTATACCCCACTTTGCATTTAATTATTAGTTTTTATTAATCTCCGGCTCTCTTCCACAGTGTGTCTTTTGTCCTGTCTTTCTCGCCTCAGCCCCAACCAGTGGCAGCAGACGGCTGCCCCTCCCTGAGCCTGGTTTCATCCTGTTAAATTGAGTTTTTCCTTCCCACTGTTGCCAAGTGCTCTTTCATAAGGGGTAGTTTTGATTGTTGGGTTTTCTCTGTAGTTATTGTAATTATAATTAAAACCCATATTTTTTGACTGGCCATAGTTTGCTTTTACTTTATCAATTTTAATTATGTTTAATGCTTTTGTATTTTATTGTGTTCTTAATGTTAAGCACTTTAGTCAGCACCCACTGTTTGTAAAGTGCTATATGAATAAAGTTGGCTTGGCTAGGGTCTCTATCTTACATTATAAAGTGCCTTGAGATGACTGTTAGGATTTGTCGCTATATACATAAAATTGAACTGGACTGAATTATACTGAATTGAATATGTAAATTAAATAAGATAAAAACAAAACTGCTTTTTGACCAACTGCAGCTGAAGCTGCTTTCAGCTTCAGCTTCATTTGGTCCAGTGAAAGCTTTAACTCGGGCATATTTCAGAGAAGCTCCAGCTAATGCACTGGCACTGGGCCCAATGCTCCATATTCATTTTAAAGTAACATAATACCCCTGCATCATCCTCTGTTAGTCATTCTACGATGTATTAAATCAGTCGATAAATGTATCTTGTCTATATAATGTAACATAATTATATAATGATGACGCTATCATGTGTGCAAAATACTTTTTTGACTGATTTAAAGCATCTTAATGCAGATGCAGTCTCGATGCTCAGTGCATACCACATACCTTGTGGTGTGGGAGACAAAGCCTGAGTTCAGGGTTAATGAACCCTCGACTTATCACCAACTCTCCAGACATTTGAAGACTGTTACACATATTGGCAGATCTTCCGGGACAGAGGTTTAGCAAAAGTGACATATAAAAAGACAGCTGATTGAAAAGCTGAGTTGTAACTGACTTGTTTGTATTTTCAGTGCTTCAAGGAAAATTTTAAGACCTTGCCATTAAAGTCTATGCTTACAGATTTATTCATTCACGAATCTGATTACACAGATTAAAAAAAAAAACATTTCAGAATTCATGTACACATTCACAGATCTCTGTATGGATTTACACATTTATTCACACATATACAATTCTGATGACACACACACACATCTGGATACACCCTCACGGACCTCACTATACGGTGATCTGAATACGCACACACAGATTTTAATACATCACAAAGATCAAAATACAAACATGTACTCACACACACACACACAAATCACTACAATAATAATGCTCATAAATAATGAAATGATTACTTACTGGAATGAAGTAATGATGTTCCTTGGGTTGAAGGAAATGTTCGTATGCTGCATGCACTGAGTGAGGAAGGGTAAATACAAAGGAACCCCCCGCCCACTTGGTGAAGTCATCCTGAATCAGTAAGAAAGAAACAGAGCCTATGTGCCACCCAGGCACCAACCCTGAAATTAGAAACCATTAAAAACAAAGCGTGGATGTATGAAAGAAATTAGAGATGCCCACTTTGCAGCAGTCTTTTTGTCTTTTTTACTTTTTTATACAAATGTCCAGGCTGTCATATTTAGTGTGATAACTAGTTTCAACACTAATTTCATAATCTTGAGAGATCTCAAATATTCATTGGTGCTTATTTAATACATTGAAACATAACTTTATTACTAGAGTTTTTTAAAAAAATTGTTTTCAATCTATGCAAGCAGACTTGCATACCCCTACCATACAAATGGTGCAGTGAAAAAGTATTTGCCCCCCTTCATGATTTCTTGGTGGTGCTTTTCTCCATTTCCCTTCCTTAAGAATGGCTTCTTTACAGGCACCCTTAGACTGAGACCATTTCTGATGAGGCTTCAGGGAACAGCAGATGGATCAGCTGAAGGGCCGGATGCATTTTGTGCCTGCGGTTGCTAGATTTATTTATATTTGTTTCTTACACAACCTTCAAATACTGTTTATTTGCTGTAGATAGTTCTTTAGTTTTGCCGCTTCTTAGATAGAGAAAATGTTAATAGTCAAATTAAATACATTAATAGAAGTAATAACCTTCATATGCAGGTTTACTTTCTCTTTCAGAGAAAAAGTAAACCTGTTTCCTGTTATTAGACTCGTTGGACTGTTCAAAACGTTGTTTATTCTTAATCCAAAACTTCACTTCACTTCATTTTCAGTCTGTGCGTTGGTAAACAGGAAGCCAAAACCTCACGGAATATGTTTTTTTTCTTCAGACATCTATGTAAGAATAAAAACACAATTTACAGTTTTGCTTTACAATGTTTACTGGGTTTGATGTCAGTGTTTTTCTGTTTTTTTTTTTATTAGTCTAAATTCCTGAAACTGTTTGCACCACAACGAGAACCAAAGCAAGTCTGCATCACCGAACAGTCACAAAATCGAACCAGTAATCACAGCAGTAAAACAGCAGTAAAAACACACACATGAAGTCATTTATCAACTAATATAATCAACTTTGATCATGTACACTGGATAAAAAATTCTGAAAATTTTGAAACAGAAGCTTCAAAGTTGTAACGAAGGGCAGAATATGGTTAGAAAAATCTGAATTTCGCACAATTTACCACAAACTGAGTTCAAACCCAGAGCCAAACAGAGAAACACCAATTTTACCAGAACCTATGGAGAAACCGGTGCCCAGCACCTTTGCCTCTATTCCTGATGGACTGATGCCAACTCCTGTGTCTACTGCCAGACCGAGTTTAGCTTTAACTGGACCGGCAGAGGCTGAAGCGCTGCCTAACTCTGCTCTGGCGAAGGCTTTGGCACTCAGAGAAGACAGAGAAGCTCCGGCTCCGGCAAAGGCATTGGGTCCTTTGGCCTGAGCATCAAAGACGCTCCATTCAGCACGGGCGCAGCCCACTCCTGCGGCCGCATACGCCCCCGTAGCAGCGTACAGTCCTGCTTCATCCCATCCATCTGCATATGCATCAGCTCCCGCGTAGGGACCAGCAGCAAACGCTTTACCGGACCGATCCACGTTTTTGACCATCTCCAGTACTCCAGGTGCCTGAAGTTCTTTACGTGTTAGCATGACTGCTTGGTCTGCAATGAAGGGGAAGATTATTTTTACTGGAGTACAGTCTGAATGTAGACTATTGTAATTATGTCTATGTTCTGGTACTTTTTTACTATTATTCCACTATATAGTAGATGCACATACAGTCGTTTTCTGATTTATTTCAAAGCTTAAGTTATTTATTATTTTACAGATTTAAAAAATATAAATCCTTGAAAATATTGTGCAGATATTATGCTGTTACAACAATAATACATCATTGGTGTATTATTATAAAGTTACCCAGCAGTAAATAAGTAATTAATTAATATAATCTCCAGCTTCAACATTAAAGTAATATGCAGTATTATCCTGTATATGATTCTCTACTTTTACTTAAGATACTTTCATGATATCACGACACTAAAACCTTTGAATGCTTTTTTAACATCGCCCAAAACATATAACTCTTATGCAGAGACTTTTTATATAATACACTGGCTATATATTCATTTCCAGTGTTGTCATGTTTCTGATAAAATATTCTGATTTACAAAATACAGTTATTGTAGCACATTTATGTTTTAGTCTTTCAAACAGTGACTCTGGTACGGTCACATTAATCCATTACTTACCCTCAGCATCGCAGCCTGAAAGAAAAGAGAAACTTTATTAGCCTAAATTAAATTTTTTTTTCTGTTTTATGAATCACACAAACAGCTTCAACTTCATGATTTGCTATAATGTTAGATTCAAATTGATTTAGGCTTGTTATCATACCATTCACATGTGTATAAGCATGCACTACATTATAGAGGTACTATAAAGATACTATGCAGAAAATTACACATTTAGATGAAGTTTTCTTACCTGACATCTTCAGTATTAATAGCAGATTAGACCTGGAGCTCCTCTGGAAGGACTACTGTAGCAAATTATATGTTAAATTATGAATAACATCAAGATAAGCATAATAAAATAACATAAAACTCTCATCATCCATCATTCTTTATGAATCATTTTCAAGAACAGCAAAAAAGGGGGAAAAAAAGCAGCAAATCAATCAAATACAATGTGCCAATACTACAACATTTAATGTGAAATGTAAAATAAATACACACACAGTGATGAAAATTCAATGATTACTTACTTGAATGAAGTTGCCTGCTTTGTAGAAAATGCTGCATGCACCGAGGGAGAGAAGAATATATACCAGGCAAAAAAGCACAGAAGTGCTTTCTGGTTTCTCTCTCTGCTGTGTGTGTGTGTGTGTGTGTGTGTGTGTGTGTGTGTGTGAGGGAGAAAGAGAAAGAAAACAAGAGAGTCACTCAGTAAGCAAGAAACTAACATATGAAAAGACTGCCTGGAACATTTGTTTGCATGACCTCGTGTCAGTCTTTATGAGTTATTTACCAATTGATTGTGATACTGTCCTAAAATCAGCTGAAAGAAAAAGAGAAGATGAGAAAAAGATTAGGTGTATTAAAGGTGAATTCTTTATCAGCAGTTCTTTATTTAGCAGCAGTCCAGGCATGAAGATATTGGGTTTATTCCATCCATCCATCCATCCATCCATCCTGTGCGTTTAACCCCTTAAGATGTATACATTGCTCAGTCCATGGCATGTTAAGAACATAACAGAAAAGCAGTAATTCAGCATGTCAAAATATCAAAGTTCAAAGAGAGTTGTAACCTGTCTCGTGTTATTGTGTGACCAAAGTGTGCACTTGGTGCATGTGCAGTGCAGTGGTGTTAATTTAGTGGCTGACAGCTGTGTTAGCATACTGTAATATACTCTGTGATTTCTGTAAGCTGCATTAAGGTACTTTAAAGGTCGGGATAGTGTTGAAGCTTGAGTTAAAAACAAAAGGATAAAAACTACACTAGAAAAATTCTCAGGGCAAGATTTTGTGCCTTTTACAGTAATTGGCAGGGAGAAGATAAACTGAAAGCAAAACAACGAGATTTGGCGTTAACAAAAGTGAAAGTGGATAACCCAGCCACAGGAGAGGGTAGGTGGCAGCGGACGTCATACTTAAACAACAAAAAACCCATAAAAACTGTTTCTCATAGCGCTGTGTTCCCCTTTGTCAGTCATCTGTCTGTTTCCTTTTGTGCAGTCCTGTTCTGTCATAGCCCTGGGCTTTGGACCCCGAGTTTTCTGTTATGAACTTTGGATTCTTGTTCGATTCGATGTTCTCTTGTTCATGGTCTCAGTCTCCCTTTGTTGCTTTGTTGAGTTGCCCCACTTACCTGTGTGCCCTCCTAGTGTTTCCATTCTCTGGGTTCTGTTAGAGATTATTTTTTACTTAAATATATTTAAATGTTTTACTTTTTTAATTAAAGTGTTTCAGGTGTCTTCCTTCACAAACAAACCCAGTTACCTGTCAGTTCCCTGTACCTGTATTATTAATATTTGTGGCTCCTGGTCATTTGCATTCCCCAGCTTTGCTTTCTGTTATGAGACATTGCAAACCTTTGGACTATTCAGCATTAAATACCCAGATGAGAAACAGTGTTCTGGTTTTCCAAAGAGGTAGGCATTGAAAAGTTGCCCTCAAAATGCTGAGCACTGAACAGCTTTTTATACTATAAGAAGTTTAAACAAAACACAATTAACCCCTTGGTAAAGAACACACTTGTGGTGTGACGTGAAGAACATAAAGTTTTGGGCGATTCCCCTGTGCTGTCTTGCTTCTTGCCAATTTGGGGTAATGAACACTTCAGCCTGAGGTGAAGCCTGTCGCAGGGCTAACACAGAGAAATGGACGACCATTCACGCTCACGTTCACACCTACGGGCCAGGATAGATCAGGGCGTGAGCAGGCGACCATCTATGCTGCTTGTACCAGGTTTGAGTCCCGGCCTGTTGCCGTTTTCCACGGTTTCTCCTCCCCTCTTTCCTGTCTAACTCCACTGGGAAACTATCAAATAAGGCCAAAAAAAAAATAAATCTTTAAAAAAAGACACAGATGCCAAAATCAATCATATGATTTCTCAAACTAATGCAGTCCACGATTACTCTGCCTAAATAGTTCAAAAGTGTGACAAACACTTGCTCTTGCGCTTCATGAAAGTTTCCTGCTGTAGAAACCAGCAGCAGTCACCCATCATGTTTGCGTTATAGCGCCCCTGGTACCTGGTCTCCATCTCAGAGATATCTTGATGGAACCTGTCACCATGCTCATCGCTCACATCTCCCAAATTGGGTGGAAAGAAGTCAAGATGAGAGTGAAGGAAGTGAATCTTAAGCGACATTCTGCAACCCATGCATTTGAATGATACAAGCATGCCATCAATTAGTTCTTCATAGTTTGTGGCTTTGTGGTTGCACAAGAAATTCTGTCCCACCTGAACAAATGATTCCCACGCTCTTAGTTCAAGGGGTCTGAGCTTAGATGGGAAGTCTTTGTCTCTAATAAGGTCACAGACTTGGGGTCCATCAAAGATCCAGCTTTAAGCTTGGCATCACTTTGGACTGCCCCAGAAACACTTTACCATCACTTGATGTAGCACTAAAGATTTGTTTTTATCTATTGACAGATCAAAGCAGTCACCATCAGAAAATGAAAATTTCTGGCATTGTTGAGCCTCAATATTGGCAGTTAAACTTTAGTTTATTGAATTTAAATGACCACATTTGGATTCAGCACCTCCAAATCACCCGAACTATTGCTAAATTCTGTTCAGTATCACAATTAGAAAATCTTAGCACACTCTACATTTGCATGAGAAATGCCAGCACAGCAGCACATTAGCTAAATATTGACGTGTGCATAACTCAAGAACCTGATGTGCTCGAGAAATCCTGATTATAGATCTGGAATCAGCATACCTGAAATGCCTTATATCAGGTATTTTTCCTCCAGGTAGCAAAATCATTGTTGACCAGTGTAGTCAAACACAACATGTGTTTATTTATTATTCGTTATTTTCTGCCTAGACAATTAGTACACAGTGCAATAACATAGGATACAATATAATTAATATAGTTTAGGACACAGAAGCTACTATTTTGGAAAGATTGTGCTGCTGCCATCTAGTGGGTAATATCTGAACTATCAAGGCCTCAAATTTGAGTGCCTTCAAACCTGGTGTTTATAACTTTATGGTGGGCTTTGAACATTTAAATTGTGCCAGAAATTGGAGATGTCTGGTTGTGGCTTTTGGTCCTCTGGCTCCTTTTCCCAGCACTGTTTTTTACTCTAATATTCTCCAGCACAAAGCAAATGGACATTTTTATCTCCATGGTACCAATAGTCAGGATAGTTTTGTTGTATGCAGTGCTGTGTAAGATAAAATATAAAACTCTGTTCTTGGAATCACTGTCTAAAAACCACTCTGGCTGAAATGAAAATACTAATTCATTTTTCTGATTAATCATTTTCATTTACATTTGTAGTTAGGTATAGTGTTTCCCCCTAAAACACAAACCAACAAAAATATCATAATTAGTCGTTGAAAATGTATTCAGACACAGGTTATGGTGCATGAGTACAATGATCAAAATTCTGCAAAGCTGCATTCAGTGACTGACTTTGGATTGAACACAGTGTCAAAAAGAGACTCCAAGACTCCATGTTCGTACTGATATAAAGAAACTATGATTCTTACAAGTGTGGTGTGTATTGTCAACATATAGAGAATACCATATAAAGATTTAAAATGTCATGTCATATTTGACCTCTGACCTCTCCTTTAAGGACAATAGATTGATCTGAAGGGAAACGTGATAATAATATTATATGGAGCTTTTAAATGCTGTTTTTTGCTGACAGTATATAGGCATATAGGACATAAAGTTAATTCTGGGGATTCTGAATATCGCCTAACTTTGGACCGCTTCATTAATTTTTTTTAAACTATGTTTAAAATTCTACTGCCTTTGTTTTTAGGATATAATGTATTATTCTAAATATCACATTACAGTTTGAATCCAAATATCATTTTGCACTTGACCTCTGATATTTTTAAATTTCACATTGGTCTTTCAAATTGACCTCAAAATGTGTTTTAAAGAAAGTACTGTCAAGAGAAAGAGAATGAGCTGCCTAGTTAAATAGAAATATAGTATAATATTACATAAGTTCAAGTTATTTGTGTCCAGTTATTTACAAATAACCAAAATTTACAACAAATTTTACTGAGCAGTGAAATGAATGCTATGAATTTACCATATCCAGAGAAATAAATAAAAGAGTTATTAAAAATTAAATAATTATACTCAAAACTATGTCACCTGTCCAGGGTGTACCCCGCCTCACTCCATGGCAGCTGGAAGAGGGTCCAGCACCTCCCATGCAGCTTAGCCACAATACCACATATTGGCATATAGAGTATAAATAATAAATATAAACATTACATACAAACAGGAAGTGTGTCATTATAAAAAGGTAAATAATTAAATATAGATGTATATATGTACATAATATATACATGTGCAGAGTGCATATGAAGACTTGAATATACATTATATTCTATAGATATACATTATTTTATATACTTTTGTATTTGAGGAAGTACATTACAAACAGCTGGCTCAGGAGAAGAGGCTTCTGTACCTTTTTACACAAGGAAAAAGGGCAAGCAGTTCATTGTTTGGCTGGGAGGTGCCCTTAGTGGTACTTCCTGTTCATGTCAATGTTGGACTTGGAGGTAAATAATACTTAAGGAAGTTTGTAAGTGATTGTATAATTTAGTCTTTGCTCTTTCTCTTGTCTCACCTGTGTGGATTTATTTTAAGCTAAGACATTTACCCTTTTGTCAATTAAGAAAATGAGTGACTGTCAATCGTTGATTTGTAGATGTTGTGCAGATATCTTAAAACAACAGGAAATGTGATGCGTCGTGTATCACAGGAAATGTGATACACGACATCACTGCAGTTTGGTAACTGAAACTGCAGTGAGGTTGTAGAGCCAATGAGCAAACATCAGGCTGTCATAGATAGAGACATTCAGGCGCCAACCCCCTAAGACGCCAACCCTGACACAAACCACACAGTAACATGTAGCAGATTCACTGATGTTGATTTGCAACATTAAAAATGAAAAATAAAAAAGTCAGACTGACATCTGCCTCTTCGTGCAGCTCATCTTCCACTTTTCTTTATTTCAGCTGATTTCAGGATGCTATCAAAATTAGCTTACCAAGTAAATAAGCCATAAAGGTTGTCCCAATGTTGTGAAAACAAACTTTTTCATGTACTTTTAAAAATGAAATGTGAATGCAGATGTAAATGTTAATCCTCACAAATCTAAGTAGTTTTTATTTCATACAATGGCCTGGACACTCTCTTCATTTCTTTCTTTCCTTCTTTCTTACTTGTACTGTACACACACACACACACACACTGGGTGGGTGGGTGGGTGGACTCTTCCATTTTTGGCCTGGTATATGTTCCACCTACCTTTGGTGCGTGCACCACAGTAACTTTTCCTGCAATCAGAGCAACTTCTTTGAAGTAAGTAGCCATGGAGTAATGAATTGTGACTTTTTTTTTTAAACTTTATATAAATATGAGTGTTCAAGTATATATCAAGTGGTGTGCTATGTTTTACTACAGGCTACTTTTTGACTGACTTGTTGCATCTTGTTAAGTTAAATCTGACTCACATTGTGAAGCAGTTTTTTTTTTTTTTACAACTTTTTAAATTGCTTTTAAATGCTTGTTGAGACTTAATGCAGAAATCCTTTTGTCTGGATGTAATATTTAATATATAATTTACTAAAGCAGTTTAAATGTGGGTTGACCTTTTCTTTCAGAGTAAAGCAGCTAAAGATGCCAGGTATGCAAACACTATCTAAAAATCTGTTTCCTGCTTCCCTTAAAGCCATAAAGTATGATGAGGATTTTCTATGAAATAGATGATTCTTTATTAACTTTCACTTACTTTCTAACTGAATTGATTGCAAGGTTACACTTGGTAACTGAGCCCACCCACCACTTTGACCACACTCCCTTTTAACAGCAAGAAACCTCCAGCAGAACCAGGAAATGGATTACACAAGGAATAAGTTTTATTACAGTAGGAGTCTTTGTGAAAGTGCTGTAACTAAGTTTAAGGATCTAATCCCTTCATTATTATGCTCTTCAGTGCCATGTGCCAACACAGTGCAGAGCAGCTACCTAAACTCTGCTCCCACTGAGGTAGATTATCTCATCAATAGTTTTACATCCTCACTGCGTACGACTTTGGATACTGTGGCTCCTCTGAAAAGGAAAGCCTCAAATCAGTAGTGCCTGACTCCGTGGTATAATTCACAAACGCGCAGCTTAAAGCAGATAACCCGTAAGCTGGAGAGGGAATGGCGTCTCACTAAAGTAGAAGATACTCATTTAGCCTGGAAAAAGAGTTTGTTGCTCTATAAAAAAGCCCTCCGTAAAGCTAGGACATCTTACTATTCATCATTAATTGAAGAAAATAAGAACAACCCCAGGTTTGTTTTCAGCACTGTAGCCAGGCTGACAAAGAGTCAGAGCTCTGTAGAGCCCAGTATTCCTTTCACTTTAACTAGTAATGACTTCATGGATTTCTTTACAAATAAAATTTTAGACATTAGAGAAAAAATTATTCAAAACCATCTCCAAGGTTTATCTTCATGTTCGGCATATTGATCTTTTGGAGTTAACTTCAATAGTTACTACCTCCAAACCATTATTGTGTTTAATAGACCCCATTCCTACTACTTAAAAAGCCATCACTGACCCAGCTGTCTTAGCTAATTAATGGCCAATCTCCAACCTTCCTTTTCTCTTCAAAATCCTTGAAAGAGTAGTTGTAGAACAGCTAACTGATCATCTGCAGAGGAACGGTTTATTTGAAGAGTTTCAGTCAGGTTTCAGAATTCATCACAGTACAGAAACAGCATTAGTGAAGGTTACAAATGATCTTCTTACAGCCTCTGATGGTAGACTCATACTCATGCTTGTCCTATTACCTCACTGCAGCTTTTGATACTATTGATCATAATATTTTATTACAGAGATTAAATAGGTACTGCACTGCAGTGGTTTGAATCACATCTCCTCACATTCAAGGTCTTGAGTAATCAGGCCCCATCTTATCTCAAAGACCTCATAGTACCGTATCACCCCAATAGAGCACTTTGTTCTCAGACTGCTGGCTTACTTGTGGTTCCTAGGATACTTAAGAGTAGAATGGGAGGCAGAGCCTTCAGCTTTCAGGCCCCTCTTCTGTGGAACCAGCTCCTAGCTTGGATTCAGGAGACAGACACCCTCTCCATTTTTAAGATTAGGCTTAAAACTTTCCTTTATGATAAAGCTTATAGTTAGGGCTGGATCAGGTGACCCTGAGTGTTTCTTTTTCATTCACCTCTTTTCTCAGACTTTCTTCCACAGTGTTTTTTTTTGTCCTGTCTCTCTCCCCTCATCCCCAGCCGTTCGCGGCGGATGACTGCCCCTTCCTGTGCCTGGTTCCGCCGGAGGTTTCTTCCTGTTAAAAGGGAGTTTTTCCTTCCCACTCTCGCCAAGTGCATGATCATAAGGGGTCATTTTGACTGTTCCTTTTCTCTGTAATTATTGTAGGGTCTTTACCATACAACATAAAGGGCCTTGAGGCGACTGTTTGTTGTCTTTCGGCCACTATATAAATAAAATTTAATTGAATTCTAGTGGTCTGTTTGTCCCTTCATGGATTTGCCTCCCCAGACCATCACTTTGCCCATCACCACCCAATTGGTCATGGTGAATGATGTTACAGGCAGCATAACATTCTCCACAGCTTCTCCAAACCCTTTCATGTGTGACATGTGAGCTAAGGGTGAACCTGCTCTCATCTGTGAAAAGCTCAGCGTGCCGGTGGTGGACCTGCCAATTTTGGTATTCCGTGTGTAGAGTCCAGGTGTCACCTCATGCTACCAGTAGTGATACTGACCTTAGCCAAATGCTAAACTAGTGAAAAAAAAAAGAGTCAGAAAGGATAAGGAGAGGAAAATGTGAGTGGCCTCCACCTGTAAAACCATTCTTGTTTTGGGGGTTGTCTCACCAAAGCAGCTGAAACTAATTAATAACCCCCCCCCCCGCTACTTAACCGACCACATTAATTTGAGCTGTAATTTATTTCTTTCGTCCATCAAAACTGCCAGTTGTTATTTGCATGTTCTACTCTACCTACATTCTAAGTATCAATTGGGTATTTTTATTAACTGAAAATCAAACCTGAAAATTCAGAAAAAAATCATGTAAATATGGGAAAACTAACATAACCCCGACATAAGACGCAAGCTGGATAATTATATGCTGCCAAGAGTAAAAAGCAGAGGGGGAAACAAATAATAGCCCTACATCCTCCAAGTATTTCAAAAGGATCACTTATGCGTCCTTTTTCCAGGCTACGTTCAAACAAGAAGTCGCTCAGGCTGTGAGAGAGAATACGGGAACAAGGTAAAGACAAGGGCATATGTAGCAGGTAGGTTTCACACGGGGAAGTTTTCTTTTATCACTTTCTCCCAGACAGAAACTCTAAGAAGTCCTTTTTGCTTCAATCTTCAATGGAGCTCACATGTGCCTCCAAAAATGTTGAAATTTTGAGGTAAACAAGTTTAATGTGATTTATATAAAGACAAAAAAAAAGTCTAAATAACATTTTTCTTCTTTCTTTCAAATCCAGATGTTAAGGGTAAGTAAATGTTTATTATTATCATTACCACAGAGCGACTGATTTACATTATGAAGGCGATTCCTTTTCTATGATGTATTTTAAGAATGAACTTCACATTTGTGCTATAGAAGTAAAACAAATGGAAGCTGTACAACTATACACATCAAGTTACTTTAACTTACACTTTGAATTAAATGACATTAATGTATTTTTTCATCTTACAGTCTTCATCTAAAATTAAAACATAAAAGTCACATTTACAGACTAAAAATTATTGCACTTATAATTTCCAGTAAAGTCTGTGACCTACTTTAAATAATATCACTATTTTCATAGATTTGTTACTATAATATCATAAGAATAATCATCACAAAAAAAATTGTCGTTTCCTTACTTGCAGGCCATAAAGCTGTGCAAGCACGCGGAGAAGTTACTGCTGATTTGGCCGGGATGGTGGAGATGATCGACACCTTTGATCGGCCTGGTAAAGCTTTTGCAAAGGATACCTACGCGAGTGCCGGAAAATTTGCAGCCGGATTTGAGAACAAACCTGGGAAGCGGCTTCCCAAGGCAGGAGTGTATGCTAAAGCAGGAGTTGGGCATGCACGCGCTGAGTGGAGCGTTTTTGACGCAGAGGCCAAAGGGCCCAATGCCTGCGCGGGAGTCGAAGCCTCTGTGGGATGTCTCGGGGCTAAAGCCTATGCCAGAGCAGAAATAGCCAGTGCTTCAGCCACTGCTGGTCCAGTGAAAGCTAAAGTCGGCCTTGGGGTAGACACAGGAGTTGGTATCAGTTTAGGAGGAGTGGAGGTAAAGCTGCTGGGAACTGGTGTCTCCTTTGGTCGGAAAATGGGCATTTCTGTGCTCGGCAATGAGTTAGAATTTAGTTTGTGGTAGACTGTGCCAGATACAGATCTTTGTAAACCATTTTGTGCCAGTTTTGAGCAAAAGAATGAGGCCTCTTTTGTAACATTTCAAACCCACAGTTTTATGAATTGTCCTGAGATTTCCAGTCATGATTGAGTAACATTGCTTAATGTACATTTTCCCTGCTGATTAAAAATATGAAAGCTGACTTGGTTTGTGTTTTTGCTGCTTTGAATTCATTAGAACCAATTTTAACACATTTCGTCATCATTGATCTCGATTGTTCCACTGCCTGCCAGATTTTCTGCTCCCAGACTTTCTTCATTTATAATATAGCCTTCTCTCCTTGTCCTGGACATAACCACCTTAATGTCACCATTAAATTTTTCACTTTGCATTTTTAAGCTTCAAAGCTCTGGATGGTGCCATGTTTTCATTTTGGAGCCAGAAGAGAGCGTATTTGGATGAAACATTTATTTCAGCGCTAAGTTTTCAGCTAAAGGTAGCTAGCATTGTTAGGAAGTGACAGACTAATATAATGCTACAATTTCAATCCCCCAAATTCACTCACAAATATCTTGGATGATCTGTATCACACAGCAGGCTGTAACAGATGATTGAGGTGAGGGCTAACTTCTCACCTCCTCAGGTTGCCCTTTGGAGGTGGTTTCAGTTTTTCAGATATGTTTTGTCCACGTTTGTCTGTCTCTCTGTGTTAGTCCTGCGACAGACTGGTGACCTGTCCAGGGTGTACCTGGTGACCCTGAGTTGGACCGCTTTTCTGCATTTGCACAATATTTCTAAGATTAGAAACATCCTGTCTCAGAGTGATGCTGAACAGCTAATTCATGCATTTATTCATTCCAGGCTGGACTACTGTAATTCATTACTGTCAGGCTGTCCTAAAAGCTCCCCGAAAAGCCTTCAGCTGATCCCAAATCCAAATTTCCCACATTGTTATACTAAATTGTGATGTTTCACATAATTTATCTTGAAACATTAAACAAATACAATCAGCTTTCCAATTACTACTAGCATAATTTAATTTACTGACAATCTTCCCTTTGGTGCATGGTGTCACAGGATGAGAGCAGTCTGTATGTGTTTGATCAAAGTGGACTGTAAGCCCATATTTATAGAGACAAGTTGTTTATCTGCCACGGTCACAGAATGCCATTAAACACTGTGCAACAACTCATAAGGTAAATCATGTTAGCAGCATGTGGTCTATCTGAAAGATTATAATTTTCATTTTGACTTGTTTTAAGGACATTACATCAAAGTTGGATCAGCCTGTAGTGTGTTTTTCCACTTTAATTTGGTGTGTGACTCCAAATCCAGGCCTCCATTGGTTAATAAATTTGATTTCCATTGATGATTTTTGTGTAATTTTGTTGTCAGCACACTCAACTTTGTACAGAACAAAATATTCAATGAGAATATTTCATTCATTCAGATCTAGGATGTGTTATTTCAATGCTTCCTTTATTTTTTTGAGCAGTGTACATATATATATATATATATATATATATATATATATATATATATATATAAAACGTACATGTGGATTTGTATGTATTGATTTATTTTAATAAATAAAAACAGATAATCACTGTTTATGTTCTTTCTCATAGCAATGCAGGAGGAGATATCACACAGAACGCTTTTGATTTCTGCAAGAAAGGACGAGATCGAGAAGAACTCACACTCAGAGATTTGGAAACATCACCTTCAGAGTCAGTGTTCAATGATAATCAACGTGAGTGTAAATTACATGAATAATTGTGTCATTCATAAACCAGTCACGATCGCAAACTTTTTCGTACTGAAAATCTCTTTATAGTTGGCTTTTTTCAGTCAAGTTTGATTGGCGATGATGTGCTTGATGGTTTCATCCCATTCCTGCCTTTGGAGTACAGACATGTGGTCCAGTGTGTGATGGCTGAAATGAAAGCCAGGGGTCTTCAGCCAGACAAGGATGAGGCAGACAAGGTGGCCAGAGATTTAATCTATTTCCTCAAACCTGAGAATGTGTTTTTCAAGAGTGGTGAATTAGATTCACTTCTACAGCAGGGTTCTAGCCAGCGACTGATTGCTGTGCCTTGCTGAGGTGCCATCGCGCCAGACTGAGGATTTCAGCAGTTAGCTATTGGAACTGATCACTATCGTAACAGCTAGCTAGTGACATGGTGCATGAGTGGTGACAACTGCCTTAATTATTGTGGTTTATTTAAATTTTTTTATGCACATCTCCACTGTACATATGATATTATTAACTTAAAACTTGACTTTGTGGGTAAGGTCTTCACAGCAAAAGCATGTTATAGAAAAAGATGTTCAAATAAAAATATGATGCAGAAAACTGTGATACTGAAATCAACTTTTGCAGAACATGCTTCAATACTGTTTCAAGGTCCCCCTAAAGAAATTTTGTCCTTACACCAAAGAAAAATCATCAGGATTGTAAGAAACAGTGTTATTTTGTTATTGTTTTTTAATTGGGCTTTAATATACTCAAGAATAAAATTGATTTTTGCTTATCAGAAAGACAGAAATAAATAAGTGCATGGACATTAATTGTGTGCTCATTAGGATAAATCTCTCCCCGCCATTTAGATGATTAACTGTATTTATCTCCATGTTACGCGTTTCTCTGATAAGGTAATTTAAGTCACTTTGAACGTAGCATGGTTGTTGATACAGACTGGCTGGTCTGAGTGTTTCAGAAACTGCTGATCTACTGGGATCTTTGAACCTGTCCTCTTTTAGAAAACAATCTGGTTGTTTCTGCAGGCACGTTTTCAGAGATGCTCTTCTGCATACCTTGGTTGTAAAGAATGGTTATCTGAGTTACTGTTCCCTGCCTATCAGCTCAAAGCAGTCTGGCCAGTGTCCTCTGACCTCTGGCACAAACAAGGTATTTTCACCCAGAGAACTACCACTCACTGGTATTTTCTGTTTTAGGCCATTCTATGTAAACCCTTAGAGATGGTTGTGTGGGAAAATCCCAAAGCAGATGAGCATTCCAAATAGCACCCCTGTCAACTAAACTGTAATGAAACTGAGGTTGCAATTCACATGGGGTCGCCAAATTGGAAAAATGTTGGCTGGTCTGATGAATCTCCATCTCAGAGTTTGGGGTGAACAACATGAAAGGATGAACCCATCCTTGTATTTATTGTTCATACCACTGCTGGTCATGTTATGATGTGGGGGATATTTTCTTGGCGCCCTTTGGGCCCTTTAGTACCAACTGAGCATTGTCTAAACACCACAGCCTTCCTAAGTATTGTTGCTGACCCGCGTCCACGCCTTTATGACCACAGTGTACTCATCTTCTGATGGATGCTTCCAGCAGCAACTCATCCTACTGCAAAGTTCAGATCACCTCAACTGGTTTTTTGAACAGGACAGGAAGTTCACTGTACGCAAACGGCCTCCGCAGTCACCGCATCTCAATCCAAGAGAGCGCCTTTGGGATGTGGTGGAACAGGAGATTCACAGCATGGGTGTGCAGTAGACAAATCTGCAGCAACTGTGTGACGCTAACATGTCAATATGGACCAAAATCTCTGAGAAATGTTTCCAACACCTTGTTGAATATATGTCAAGAAAAATTAAGCCAGTTCTGAAGGGACAAGTGGGCCCAACCAGGTACAAGTGAGGTGTACCTAATAAATTGTTTGAGGACTGATTAGATTGTTTTAATAGCATTAGTACTGATAGTGAGAACAATGAAATTAAAGTTTAGAGGTTGCAGTAGATTTTATTCTGATCGCTGGTTTCAACAGCTGTGGTGTTGAAGTCTGCACACCGAGAGACTGGAGAGCACTTCCTGCAGGTGGAAAACTGTAAATACACTTAAATATATCAGTATTATATTCATGACCTCAATGATCCAACCTCCGACACAAATAGTGAGTTAATTCACCTCCATGTTTGTGCTTATGTCCCTGCTGACTGACTGCTTCCTGGTGGTCAAACCTGTAGAGCACAAAGTACAAAAGCTGATTTCTTTATCTTTTTGTTTAGTTGAATAATCACCGACATTGACTTGGAGGGACAGTCACCACCAGGATTCTTTATTCGTATCCATTTATAGAAGAGCAGCACGACGGCTGCAGACAGCACAGCAACACAGACAACCAGAGGCAGGAGGTAACCTGAGGGGTCAGGAGAGAGAGAGAAGGAAAATAAAGGAAAGATAATTTATTGTGTTGAAAAATAATATAATTGGCACTGGTCTAATTGAAATATTTACTCTAATAAATTAGATGTCTATGCTGATTATTTCTTTGCTAACAGAGTTTTGCACTGAGAATCCAAAGAATCCAACACTAACAAACAGGTTTTTATTTCTTTTAGGGTTGTCGTCTTTTTGCGTGAAATTTGTGTATTTATAATTTTCATATGTTTGCCCCTTTGGGAATGGAGGCGGCTGGTAGTCAGTAAGGGGGTAGATCAACATACCAGGTATAATATTGTTTTAAATGTTTTTCTAATTAAAATTTTAATATTGTAAATTTGTATCCGTGCAGAGGACCAGTGATCCACTGGCTGCTCTTGCTCTGGAATATTATTTTTGGTCTTCCTTTAGTGATTTGCTTTTAGGAGTATGTTCATTTCTCTAGTCCACCTTGGAGCGGACAAAAAACACACAGGTGTCTTAGGGTGGACCAGTTTCTTTCTCTCTCTTTAAGTTCCTTCTTTCCTTCCTCTCCTGTAATGTCTCTCCACATTATGAAGGAGCCCTCTGGTGATTAAGTGACGAAAAATGTCAACTTGTAAATATGAGAAAATATAATAATGTGCTTAATGTTGTGAATTTTTTTTCCCTCCAAAATGAGGTAGTTTTTAAAATTTTGTTATAAATACAATAAAGGGGGCAGATAATGATTCTCTGGATATCAGACTTGAACCTTTGAATCCGAGACCTTGAGCTGCTCCGTCGGTCCGCTGCTGTTCAGCCTGCTTCACCGTCTCAGGGAAAATCTTCACGGCTGTAAATAAAGACACAACAGTTAAATAATGCACATCCATTAATGCTGATCATTTATGTTCACAGCATTGGAGAGTTTCTTTGTACTTTGTACACATGAAAGTTCGGAGCCCTGAATATGTTTGCTGATATAAATATAATAACTTGTTTAGCAGCTGTTCATGATCTGTAAAAAGTTTAGTCACCAAAAAATGGAAATGAGACTTTTTGGCACCATCACCAATTACTTTATTTTCGGGCCACGCTATTTTCATACATGCCACCTGTGAACACTTACAATAAGCACCTATCTGCTGAAATCTGGGTAATAAAAAATATAACCGGTGACTCCAAAACATTTTGGTGACTGGATTTAAGGCCCAACTTAAGAACTAAGCGGGAAACAAAGATCATCACTTTGACACCGAACTTAACTTTTGAAAACTTTTACTTATACATACTTTAACATATTAAAATTATATCATTTTAATGGTGTTAATATCAATTTGCCCTCTGATCTGTAGGTGTGGCACTACAAAACTAAAGTGAAGCCAAATGAAAAAACAAAATCTCAAAATAAAATGAGTCTAATTCGAAAAATGTAATAACGCTGATGGACAGCATTTGTGGCTTCTGTGAGCCTGAGATGACCATATTAGGCATATCCTCTCTTAATGACATCATGTAGAGCCAGGAGCAGAAAATGTCTGCAGCTGATTGTTTCGATCAGTCTGAAGCATGCGTTTATTATTTGCACTTACACCGACATCCTCCTTTGAAACTTAGGCCGTGTTTAATATGAGCGTCCACCATTGTAAAGAAAAAAAAGCATCACAGGTTCACTTTGAACAAATGCTGACGAATGACAAAGAAACTCTCAGTGGAGACGCACCATCTGTAACTCTGATTTCAAACTCCCGATGGGAATCCGGTAAGAAAGGCCGTTTCAAACCACACGAGTATCGTCCAGAGTCAGACTTTGCCAGGTGTGCGATGCTCACGTGCAGAACCGTGGACGACACCGGGAAAGTTCCCTCTTTGTACCTGATGCTGTATCTGCCCCTCTGAGCTGTGTTGGCTTCGGTTTCAATGAGAGCGTCTTTGCATTCGTCCTTACGGAGGAACTTTGTTCTTCCAGAGAAAGAGAAGGAGCACTCCACTGTGACACTGCCTCCTTCTGCCCGAGTGATTGTTTCTGCCCCTGCAGGCTCACCGTTACACAGGACTGTGGGAAAGATACATAACGATGGTGATTACTTTGGTTTAGTGCGCGTTCAGCACTGATTATGTAGCAGCTTCTTTTTATAGACTTTTTTTTAAAACTGTTTTATTAATGTTCCAAAGAAGAGGGACACTCAGGGATCACATGTTATAATATAATAAATAAACTGTATATTTATTAAAATTTGTAGCACTGAAATTTAAACTCTGAAGGTCCAGCCTGTTACCGTGACATCCAGTATGAAAGATTAGTTTTAGTGCCAAGTTTGTTAAAAAAAAAATCAACAAAGTAGGGATGGACAGTAAGTAGCTTTAATTTGCTCGATGACACTAAACAACAGAATATGGCTGAGCTGGAAAACTATCCAGATTACTTACTGAGCTCAGCTAAAAAGTTCACATTCTGAAGAAAAACACCTTTTATTGTCTTACTCATGCAGATGAGCTGTTAAAAGAAAGTCAGCTGTGATATATAATATTGCAGTATTGTCACTGATGTGTCAGGACTGTTTCCCTATTGCAGTTATTGTTGTTATAGTTATAGTTAAATGTATATGCGTGAGTTCATTATGTGGGTTTCACACTCTTTTTAGTATGAGCAGTTACACAAAAGACGTGGAGCAGATGCACAATAAAGTAAAGCACTCGAGTAAACTTAGTTGCTTCGAAATGCTTAAATGTATGTGACATCGAACCGATGCATAAATGAGATCTAACTGAAAGGTAATATTCAGCATTTATAAAATATGACGTTAAATAATTCTGACCTGAGAAGAGGCAGCAGGAGAAGAAAAGACCACCGATATTCATTCTGAGGGGACGTCGGGAGGATCAGCTGCAGGAGACCACTTCACTGCATCCAGTGTCTGAATATCTGATCAGTCAGGAAGCTGAAGCTGCACGCTTTAATGTCTCCCTTCCTCTTTGTGGTTTGAACTTCTTCTTCTACACCTGTTACCTGATTGTTGTGGGAATCAGTCAGTCCTGTCGGCCTGCAGCTGGTTCAGTGCGTTTTATTTTATTACCCAGATTTGCTGATTGTAAGTGTTCCCAGGTGGCATGTATGAAACTTTCAGCCTTACTCTGGACGAGCTGTGTCCCCTCATCAGTGTCTATATACTATCTCTTTACTTAATAATCTCTAAATTGTAGATATTTACTCTTTAAAATAAAGAAATAGAAACAAAGTTTATTAAGTGTTTAAATGTGCTGAAACTTATTTATTTGTTTAAAAAAGGTAAATTTTAACAGCAAAGTTCAGTAACCGCAGGCTGACAGGCCGTTACTGAAAAGATGGTCTGCAGCATAACTTCAAATATCGACAGATCATCTTCTGCCAGGACTGATCAGTCAGCCCGAGGATATCATATTGTGTTTGTTTTGGTATATTTGGAGATATTTGCACCCCGGGGATCAGTTCCTCCTCTCGGCCTGAGAGCCTGCGGTGATGCAGATTTCTTAAATTAATGGAAATGAAAGAGGAAGTCATCATCAAAAAGAACATAAATAGAACTTCTCCATGTATCTAACAGAAAAAAAAAATAAAGAATTAGCTCAACTAATATACTGCTAAAGAAAAGTTTTAAAGCTATATGTAAAGTCATGTGAGGTTTCAGTGCAGAAGGAAATGAATATGAGCAGCTATTAGCAATTAGTCTGAAGTAAACATCCACAAATAAATGAACTCACTGTCATGTTGTCACTGTGAACAAAGACGGGAAAGTTAGGGTGGATTCTTGGATGAGGTGATTAAATGTTTGGGATTAAAATATATGACCACCTTTTTCTGCTGCTTCTTTTCCAAACAAATTAATGAACATGAGTACTGGATAAATCTGGGAAGAAGGAAAACACAAGTTCCACTTGAGCAAAGCTCACAGAAGTGGGAAGTAACAGAGTACAAATACTTAAGTAGAATTTTCAGGTATCTGCCCTTTACTTGAGTATTTATTTTTCTCATAACCTTTTACTTTTACTCCCTACATTTTAACACAAATATTTGCACTTTCAACAGGCCCGTTTCTTTAGGTTTCACACATTAAGTTCAAAGTTCAAACCAATTTGAGTCTAAACGGAGGAAACAATAACAAGACGATCCTGTTGGTGTGCCCATCACTGAAGCTTACAAAGAGATGAAAGAGGCGAAAATTCATAATCTGTGTATAATTTATGCTTCGTTTATAGCGCTGTAGTCAGGGTTATGGTCACTTCAGCAACAAAAGAGGGGAAACTGTAAACAGAGTAATATTTTAAGTTTCAACTAATTTCAAATTAAACGTTTCCATCAGCTCGACAAACTGAGGTACACTAACTTTGTGTTATTTGAAGGCTGCAATAAAATACTCTAATTTCCTGCTGCTAAATTCAGATAAAACTGAAGTTCTTGTACTCGGCTCCACAAATCTTAGAAACATGGTGTCAAACCAGATACTTACTCTGGATGGCATTACTTTGGCCTCCAGTAACACTGTGAGAAATCTTGGAGTCATTTTTGACCAGGATATGTCCTTCAATGCACATATTAAACAAATATGTAGGACAGCTTTTTTCATTTGCGCAATATTTCTAAAATTAGAAACATCCTGTGTCAGAGTGATGCTGAAAAGTTAATCCATGCATTTATTACTTCTAGGCTAGACTACTGTAATTCATTATTATCAGGCTGTCCTAAAAACTCCCTGAAAAGCCTTCAGCTGATCCAAAATGCTGCAGCTAGAGTACTGACAGGGACTAGAAAGAGAGAGCATATTTCTCCCTTATTGGCTTCTCTTCATTGGCTCCCTGTTAAATCTAGAGTAGAATTTAAAATCCTTCTCCTAACATACAAGGTCTTGAATAATCAGGTCCCATCTTATCTCAAAAACCTTATAGTACCATATCACCCCAATAGAGCACTTCGTTCTCAGACTGCTGGCTTACTTGTGGTTCCTAGGATACTTAAGAGTAGAATGGGAGGCAGAGCCTTCAGCTTTCAGGCCCCTCATCTGTGGAACCAGCTCCCAGCTTGGATTCAGGAGACAGACACCCTCTCTATTTTCAAGATTAAGCTTAAAACTTTTCTTTTTCATCAAGCTTATAGTTAGGGCTGGATCAGGTGACCAGCTAAAATAACTGACTTAAAAACTCAAATATTTTGTCAGCGATGATTACAGCGATTTACCTCAGTGTTTCTTTCATTTCCCCGTGTGATCACATCTGTGAAACAGAGCATGAAGGTATTGTTATGTTCTGTTTTAGTAGAAATTTAATGAGCAGTAGAGGAAACAGTTTAACCCTCAAAGAGGGTAAATCCAAATTTTTTATAAAAATGCATCCTGCAAATTTTACCATAACATTTCAGCTTTATTTCATAATTTAAAAGAGATTAAAAATAGACACAGGCGCCTCTTTGACAGGTCGTCACTTCCTGATTGCGGTGCAGACACGTGAGGATGACTGATCGGTGTTCTGCTCGTCACGCTGAGGCTTGGCACCACATCGCGCCTGTCTCCATGTCCAACAGGCTGTAATATTTTGAGATATCCACATCATAAGTATCAGTTTCTCCTCAGGTGCCTGAAAGCCGGCAGTAATGCAGATTTCCTAAATTAATATCAATGAAAATGGAAGCCCTCATAAAAAGGGGAAATATATCAAGCATCCTAAAATGTGTCTTGCAGGAAAAAGAACACTTTTGATGCATGAAAGATAATTAATAAGCTACATCTACTGGACTGCACTCATGAAAGATTGTACTATAGTTATATTGTATTTTCAGTGCATTGGCTCAGTCAATATACTGCAAAAGGAAGTGTAAACATAAATAAAAGGAAAAGATGATGATGGTGTTTGTGACCGTATTCTTATGAATGTCTTTCTGAACGGACAGCATGGTGGTGCAGTGGTTAGCATTGCTGCCTCACAGCAAAAAGGTTCTGAGTTTGAGCCCGGTCTTTGGCTTGTGTAGGGATGGCCGGCCTCTGGCACAGTCAGTCTCTCTTGCCCTTTGACTGTGGGGGCTCTGCTGTGGCCTCCCTCCTTCTTCTGCTGGGGTGGGCACACTGTTGTCTCCTGGGCCTCTGGACTTCAGTGCTCCTGGTTTGGGATGAGCACAGGATGTTTTTTTCCACTTGTAGTTTTTAAAATATAGTGAACTAAAAATAACTTATCACTGAAGTATTTACTTGATTTGTAGATTTTCTGCCTTTTTAATAAAGAATTCTAGTCAGTTTTCTTTGCAGTGCTGGATTATTATCTGTGTAAAGTTTTGTGTTCGATGCTTAGATTTCCTGTCTTGTTCATATTCTGCTGAAGAGCCATCCTAGGATATGGACAATACTGCAGATACGTGCTGTTACTGATGTGAGCTCATTAAAAAGCAAAGCAGGACAACGAGCTGCAGTCGGTTCCTCAGTCGGCTCCTGCTCACGCAGCTCGGCGGTTGTGGGAAAGGTGGTTGAAGCTGTGAACAGTGAAAATGAGCTTCTGTGAATTCTTTCATTCACTTTTCTTTGTTTTTGTTCTGTTTTGTAAGAAACTATGAGAAAATGGTCTGCTGAATCATACAGCAGCAGCAGCTGCGTGTTTGAATGAGTTTATAGAGAAAGCAGAAGGAAACTGACTCAGTGTCACCATGACATCATTGTACTTCAAGTCCCTAAAAACAGTCTAAAAAAAGGGCTATCTGAACCTGAAGCTTCCTCGAGAGACCACAGGCCAGGCAGCTCGGTGCTTTTAGCTGCATGCAGAGTTGCTCAGAGTGCTCCTGTCAGCCATATTCCCATAATGCTCCACACACAGGGCGCAGAAAGCAAAGCATTTGCTTTAACGTGTCACTGCTGCTACTGTGTTTCAGGTTTGCTCGGGTCGTCATAGTCCGGCTCAAGGGCCATGACAAATGATCGCAGAGACACAAGTTAAATTCAAAAACGATGGTTTATTTTGCCACAAAATCACAAAGTACCCCAATATAAACCAAAATAAACAGAAAAACATGGTGCTGCTTGAAGGAGGTAAGGAAAGGAAAAAACCCCTCCAAGGCTGAGACAGCCAGCTCTTAAATGCTCCAGGGAGACTGGCCAGGTGCTCCCAGTTACACTGATAAGCTCCGCCCACCAGGAACCTGCAAGACACAAACAAACAGACAAACAAGCAACAGCAGGCCCACGCCAAGGCGGAGGACCGTCACACTGTGAGAACTCCACACATGATGGACTATCTCCATCAAACCACCATACACCAGGACCAAACCTACTCTACTGCAGCTGCACATTGATTATGAACACAGAGTGAGAGGGATGAGGAAGTCTTTCTCCTCCTTCTGCCTCTAGTCTAGAAATTATAGCAGAAGGTAAAACATGAAGCTGGAGGGACACAAGCAACAGCTTTCTCAGGGAAGCCAGTGTGGCATTAAGGGTATGTATGTATGGAGTGTGATTAGTGTCGCAAGCACAGTTTAATGATCAGCACATCAGCATATCCCCAGTATATGACTGTTGTAAAGTACCCCCCCCCCGTGTAGTCTGTATGTGTATATACAGTACTGTGTATTACAGTAAGTGAAACTAAGACCTGATTTTAAAAAAAAGCAATATTCAAGTAAATGTGATTTCATGATAACAAATAATGAAGTACATAACAGAAATACTTCTACGAACAATAGAAGAATATATGTAAAAAAAAAACTGCAGATAACAGGAATATTACAATGTGATAAAAGTAATAATAACCACATTTAAAATTATGATTTCAAAACCAACTCACTGTTTTCACAGACTGTTTCCTCACTGTTTCAGCTCAGTTCAACAGGATACGCCCTCACTGCGTGGCTCAGTCAATATCAAGTCAGTCTGGTTTTGGATTTCATAATACTTGAACTTTTTTCCTTTCAGTTCGTTAAAAGGAAACTTCTTTGTTTTCCAGAGATTAATTTTACTTCAGATCAAGAGAATTACACAGTGATGCTCAGTCAGTATCAACTCAGTCTGATTTGGTTATCATAAAAGTGTAAATATTACTGCAACTTTTCTTTTTCTGTTATTTTGCTTTATTCAGATGACACATTGTCACCATTTTAAAATACAACTGCCATATAAAATATAAATTTCTAACACTCCTTGTCAACAAGTAAAGTGCTTCAGAATGCTTACTAAACAAAATCCATCCATCCATCCGTCCGTCCGTCCGTCCATTCATCCATCCATTCATCCATCCATCCATTCATCCATCCATACTCACTTTCACAGCTATGGGCAAACTAGTCTGTGGAAACAGCAAGTTTATTTGAATTAATGCACATGTTGTTTAAAATCATAATTTTAAATGTGGTTATCACTAAGTTTCATATTTTATCATATTTTCTGTTATCTGCATTTAGATTTGTTTACATTGGTTTCTGTATTGTTATTATGTCATTATTTGTTTTATCATTAATGATCAGATGGCTTCAATTTTCTGTGATTTCTCAGATTTTATCTTGCAACCTTTTTCTTTCCCTGACATGTTACCTGATACTTCTGTGAATTATTTGTTTAAACATACAATGACCTTAATATGAATTCCACCAGCACATTAATGTTCTTGCATTTTCATACGTTTCATAATTATTCACGCATTCAGGCTGTTTCCTCATGACGGCTTTTTTCCTGCAGTTCTTCTTGTGAAATCTCAAAGCAATTACAACATCAGGAGGAAAATGCGACAGTGCAGAGAGGTCACTGAAGAGCAGCCAAATCAAACCACAGCATGAGAGTGCAAAGTATTTTAGGGTAAAATATAAACCCCTTCTACTTTATACTGCTGTGACAATAAGTAACCATGACAACTTTCTTTCAAAAGTGTGACTTCCCCTGATTACAGAGAGGTGATTCACAGAGGTGGGTGCAGTGGACTGGGTGTTTGTTTAGAGGAAGCACCTCATCATTAAGGCGTTCCTCGTTTGACAGTGTAAGTCGAGGAGTCGGTGGTAAAGCCTCGATATGAAAGTCTGTCGCTCTTTCATCTCCTTCATCTTTCTCAGTGAGTACATCATGCACCTCTGTTTCATTTTCTTTTTTGTTTTTGTTTTTCTTTACCATTTTTCATTGTTCAATGTCATTTTTAGGATTCATCAGTAAGTATGCAGATTTTTCCTTCATCATTCTTGCGGCACTTGTCTCTGTCTTCCATTTTGCATTTTTCAGAATAGTTTACACAAACGTTTTCTTGTATCTGCACGATAAATGTTGGTCTAAAATCTTTATTTTTCAGCTGTTTTCTTATTTCCACAGAGAAATGTTATTGTACACAGAGGGTTTTTGGTTGGATGGTTGGTTTGTTGGTTGATTATTTTGTGTGGTAAACACCTCTCCAAAAATCACCACCTTATTGTGGTGGAGCGGTTTGTGTGTCCCTGTGATCTACTTCCCTACCCTCACCTCACGAGCTCTGGGTTGTGACCAAAAGAATGAGATCCAAAGGGTGGCTGGCCACTCCCTTAGAGATAGGGTGAAGAGTGCAATCATCTGAGGGGCTCAGCGTAGAGCTGGTTCTCCTCCACACTGAAAGGAGTCAGTTGAGGTTCGGGCATCTGATTAGGATGCCTCCTCTGCGCCTCTTGGGTGAGGTATTCCAGACATGTCTTACTAAAAGAAGGCCCTGAGTTAGACCCAGGACATGCTGGAGAGATTATATCACTTGGTTGACCTAAGAACACCTCAGTGTTCCCCCAATTAAGCTGCAGGTAGATTTTTAGGGGTGGCTTCTGAGCAGCTTAGGCTGCTGCCCCCTGACCTGGTCCTGGATAACCAAAAGAAACTGGATGGATGCATCAGAGACCCATTTATTGCAGTTAACCAAGGAACCCTTTCCAGCAGTATTAGTATTTTCTAAACCAGTTGGTGCACCCTTATTTTGTTACTCTTGACTGGTGAGAAGAGCAGAGGTTGTTTGTGTGATTTGGGTACTTGTAGCGCCCCCAAGCAGCCCTGCTGACACTTCCAAAATCCTTTGTAAATCCATCCATGGAAGTAGCTTCTTGGTGGAGCTGAAGAGGAAGTCCACTTCTTGAAACAATAAGGTTTCCGATAAATTAAAATCTGTGGTTGTTGCGCCATTATGTCATTTCACGCTCAAAGACATGAACAGTGGATGTGTTGCTAAACATGTTGAGCAAACTTCTTTGAATATACATGAACTTTTCCCCCTGTAAAACCAATGCCATTGTTCAGGCTGACGCAGAACTGATGCAGAAATCTTAAATGGTATGTTTCCCTTCTTTTTTTGATCATTGTGAAAAACAAAGTAACTACTTCTTCAGCTTTTTGTAACAACTGAAAATAACACCAGTATTTGTTTGGTAGTTAGCACAAAATTAACCACAGAAAACAGCCTGTGTGAACAGAGATTAGTGGATAAAACTGAAATAAATCATCGTATTTAATGACTTCTGATCTTCAAAAGGAAAGCAGGAATTATTATCACACCCCAGTATCTATCGAGAGGACAGTAACGATTTATTAATCTTTTCTACAGCACTGCAGGACGCAAACACTGGTCCTTGCAATGCAGAGATTTCCGTGCATACAGGAATGGAAGGAGGAAACATCACAGTTCAGTGTTCATTTTATGTCTTTGGAAAGTGGAAGCTGGTATGTAAGGAAGAATGTGAAGAAAACATCCTCATTAAAACAACCAAAGATGCAGCTCATAAAGGCAGATACTTCATTAGATACAAAGAGGAACAATTTCCAACGCGTCACGCATTTTTTTACGTGAGCATCACACAGCTGCGAAAATCGGACTCAGGACTGTACAGGTGCTATCTGGACAGACGCTTGGATCCATATGTGTATGATGGGTTTCAGCTCAATGTGATAGAAGGTGGGTTCTCTCTAAAGGCATATTAAAAAAAACTGCTCATTTGCAACTTCTATTTCACACGCAGTCGTGTTTCTGATTGGTTCACTGTTTGCAGCATCAACAGGTTCAGCAACTATAAAACCAACGCTGGCTCTGCAGCCTGTGTCACCGCCCACAATAACAGTCTCCAAACAGCCCGAAATATCCACCATACATTCAGGTACATTATAATGTACGAGTTATTTCTCTGTTCAGAAACATGAACAGTCAGAGGTGTACGTACATCTTCTCAAAATAAATAAATAAATGCATTATTATTATTTCTCATTTTTGCCTTTCTCCTCTGGTCTCCCGTCAGGGTTTCTCTGGCCTGTGGTCATAGCTGGGGTTTTGGTGGTTTTGGTGGGTTTGGTGTTGTGTGTTGCGCTCATCTGCAAAAAGAAGCTGATGGACTCTTGTGAGTTACCTTTCAACTCTTCTGCACCTTTATGATGAATTCAAAATAACTGCAAGGGGCAGTATTATACTTGCCACCGCTGTAAACTCAAAGAAAGGGGGCTTTTGTGTGTTAACCCTGTGACTGATTGTCAAACTTTGTTGAGTGTACGACACACATCTCATCCGGTTGGATAGTCTCCAACCTCCCTCTTACAACCATCTAAAGGATACTTCAGATTTTTTTTGAATACTTTTCTGTTTTTCAGCAGGTTTGAACAGAAGGAGAAACTTGGACTATAACAACGCTCAGGTAATGTGTACAGAATCTGCAGGCTGTGCTGCTTCTTATTTCTGATGCCGACAGGATGAAGGCAGGAGCAGGAATCTTGTGTTGCATCTTTTATGAGAAGCACAGAGCCTGCCAACTTTTTACAAGGTCATAACAACAGTAATGTCTCTATTCCCACTATGTCACTGCCCCTGGGCATGCTGGGAGTTGTAGTGCTTACATCACATCCCTCTTCTTAGTCAAGCTCTCATCTTTGTAAATAGGGAATGCTTATTACTGTTATCATGCTGCCTCACAGCAGGCATCAGCAGCAGCATATTAACACAAAATCTAATGACTGATTAACAGCTGCTGATAACCAAAGCAGTAATGATAAAAGGTACAGTACTGTCCTGCAATCTTATGGGTCTCACAATTCATCCTGCTCTTGTAGTCTGCTCTGATTGAGTCCCCACAGTTCTGTCCTTCCCGTGTGCTGTTCTGGGGGCTTCACTGTCGAGATCTGCAGTTTCCTCGAGGGCTTCCTTATACTTTGTTCTGTTCTGCCTGATCTCAGGTGTTTTCTGATTCTCCTGTAAAATGCTCCAGTTGGTCTGATGATGTCTAGGATCTTTAAAAACGCTGGTTGCCACCCGTATGTTGTTTCCATGCATACGCTGTCACCCTCTGAATCGAGTAAGCAGGAATGCTCCTGTGTTGTAGCACCATCGGCCTCTTTTTCTATCTCTTCTTTTGGGTCAGCAGATCTGAGCTGTGGTGTATTTGCTATGGCAACCTTCAACTCGTCTAGTGTTACCTGGTGTCCACTCCATAGCTTTTCTCAGCAGTGTTTGAAGTGATGCTCTAAGTGTGGCCTCATCTTCCAATAACCTTGTCATGCCCAGCAATCTTTGCAGGCCCTTCAGTCCCCAGTGCAATCTACCTGCAATAGTTTTGTGATAGCACATTAGCATCAGCACCAGCATCCATCTTAAAGCTGATTGTCTGTTCTCCTGTGCACAGATTTGTGCACCAGCCTGTGTACTTTGTGTCAGTCTGGTGTATTATTTCTATAAACAGTTTGTGTTGTGCTTTCATTGGCTGGGATGGCTTCGCTTTGGGCGCACTTCTCCCCATTGCATGTGCAGTGCTCGTGTCACCTGACATGACTTTTTCTTGTGCTGCTGTGACCCCCTTCGTTCGACAGATGTCAGCTGCCTTTGTCAGGTCGGGCTGACAGCTTCACGGTTTTGTGCCCTTCCTCAAAGCGATGATGCCAGAATTGATGTCTTTCAAATACAATGTTCCCTTTTTTAGAGCATACCTCTCCATAGGCACATTCTTACATGGGCTCAACAATAGTGATGGCACATTTCACACTACATCACTGCACCCAGCAATTCTGGGTATTGTGTTGCTTATACGCAATACCCAGTACTGCTTATATTGCATGCATGCATATTGCATCCATAGCTTTCAACACACCACTCTCAACAGCTTCTGCTTTAACAGGGTTGTTTTCATCCTTCTGTTTTTTTCCCCCAGATTGTTCTCTATGAGAATTGTCTTCTGGTCTCACAGCCAGAAGATTCAGTCTACCAGAGCCTGGATGCAGCCAGCAGGGACCAAGACCAACCCTACTTTACACTCAGAGAAGCAAAAGCACAAATGATCCAGTATCAATAATCCTGGATTGTATTATGTGACAACAGACACAGGTGGATACTACAGAACAGATGACTGTGAAAAAAAAAATCCTTTCTTCACTTTACTACAAAATACGTTAAGATTAGACGCCAATAATATTTTTTGTCTTGCTTTTTTGGTTCAAATACCTTCAGCTACATGATGAAAGGGTGGGAGGAGAAAGGTGTGCTCTTCCCTCAACAACGCACAATTTATATTGAAAAGCACCGGGGGGGGGGGGGGCTGCAGCAGTGCTTAAGAATATCAGGACTAAATTACATCTTATCAAATTGATCTGTAAAGTTGCACAGAGTTAATAAACACAATAAATCTTGGTATGTCTGTGGCTTCCCTGCCTCTGATAACATAAGCTAACCTCCTGAGACCCTGCATCCACATATGGGGACATTACATTTTGGCTTTGCAGCACCTTATACTTCATTCTGCACTATAGTGTTTTATACTTTAAGTCATGCAGTTTTTCTTGTGTTATGGTATAAAATAATCCCACTGTCTGCATCCCGCATCTGAGGACATACATTTTTTTTTCTTTTTACAAAAGTATGTAACAACCATGTAATAAAATACAACTTCCTGTTCAAAGGGGAAGCTTAGTTTATATACATATCAGGTTCACCTAATTATAAATATTAAATAACTTAAATGAAGTCACTCTGAGCACACCAGCTGTCATCTGCATGGACTCTAAACAGTTCCACACTAACAGTGAGAGTTTCCACAGAGCAAAGGAATAATATGTGCACACAATATGAAATTTCTCAGTGAATAAATAAATAACTAAAACACCTGTCACTGATGCTCAGCCCTGCTGAGTCCACAGCTTCTGTTGATTTATTTATATATTATATTATTTATATATTATCCCTCTTCTCCAACCTTCAAATGTGAAGGCTGCACTCCCCCCAGTCTTGGTGCAGTCAGGAGGGACAAGGACCGCTGTTCTACACTCACACGGGCACCGAAACTCAGGTGATCCCATCTGTAAGTGGACATGGATTTTGTAATGGGCCACTTACTGCTACAAGCAGAGACAGAAGCTAGCGATGATGGATCGTATGACTGTAAACACAGCTTCGGTTTTCATTTTACTGTAGAATAAATAAATAAATAAATCCCTAAATGTACCAATACTGTTTTTGTCATTAAAAACAACTTCAGCCACACGATGAATGACAGCACTGAATGAGCGGTTGTGAGAAACCTGTTCTCTTCTTTCTTGCTAGTGTATAGAGCCCCACTACTTGGGGATGCAGCAGCACTCACTTACATATTTTTAAACTATAGCATCTCTCGGAACTGTTACAGGAAACGAGCTAATTTAGGAAACATCACCTCTAAACCAAAAGGCCTTTGAGGAAGTAAACAAACGGTGGTGTGCGACGCTCATTCCCAAACTTCAGACTGGCACAGCAGAGTCTGAAATGTCTTCTGCAGTCCGTAACATTTATTCACAACTCTGATTTATATGGTCTCATTTTGATCTCCTGATGATTTACTTGTTGAATTTGCTTCTTCATCCAAAGCTTTGCTGTCCAAGCAAACAAATGATGAAAGATGAGTTCAGGAAAAAACACAAGTCAGAAAATGAAGAATAATGTTTAAACACCATCGCTTTGTTCCATTATTTCATTATTTTAATGTTTTTTTGATGTCAGCATTAAATCAAAATGATTACTGTTTGAGCCTAAAACTGCTTCTTATTGCCACATTTAGTCGTATGAAGGTTTGCAAGGCGAAAATTTCTAAATTATGCTATATTCCAATCTATTTAAATTTTTAAAATCACCTACAAATTAAAATTTTCAGTTGGCCGAAAAAAAAACACAAAAATATCCACTCACTAGCAGCATGCAGACATAGTGAAGATGACCTGAAGTTCAAACCAAGCATCAAAAAAAGAGAATAAAGTTGATTTAAATGACACTGAATGTAGCATGGATGTTCATGGGCTCGTCTGAATATTTCAGGGATCTTCCTGCACAACCATCTCCGGAGTTTACAGAGAATCGTGAGGGGCAGCTCCCTGGGTGAAAATGCTATTTTACTGCCAGAGATTAGAGGAGAACAGTCAGACTGCTCAGAGCTAAGGCAACAGTAACTCAGATAACTACTGGTTGCAAACGAGGTATGCAGAAGAGTGTCTGTATACCTAATAAAGTGGCCACTGAATATATATTTATTATAGATAATCTGTTGTTTCCTTCATGACACACCTGGGAGGGCCCACACTTTGGAAATCACTGATCCAAAAAAGCCACTGAAGTTGATTTCACTGCAGCTGTTTTGATGTAGAAAGTGAACGTGTTATTTATTATATAAGCTTCAGGCTGAAGGAATGTTACTGGTTTCAGTGGTGATTTTGTGACTAACTCAGTTAGGTTGTCACTACCAAAAGCTGCCTCTGCACTCCTCTGTCCTCTCCAGTTGTCATTTCTTTATCTTGGAAGATGACTCGCCCACAGCTAATTTTTTTTTTTTTTTTGGACAAACCCTTTTAGGGACTTTATGCCTGTTGCCAACATAATTGTGTCCCAGGATTCATGTAAACATTTCAGAGTATTTACATATAATCTGCCGTTTTTAAACAGTTGTTGTTGTTCTTTTTTTTTTTTTAAATAAAGTAAATGAAGCAACTCAGGGGAGTTAATCTAAGTGGCATTTATAAGTTAAATTTAACTCAGTCTTATATGAGAGCACTATGATGTTTTTCCTGGGGAGTTATTTTTGCATCAGTGACTCAAATTATAAAAGTAACCTTCTCATGAATCTTTAGCTTGAGCTTCCTGGTTTCTGCAGTGGGTGACCAACGCATCAGCTCCTGAAGGACGTGAAGAAGTTGCTAAAGGGGTTAAACTGCACCGTGAAATGAAACAAAGGCTGTGTTTCAAAGAAAAATAAGGCGCACTGCAGTAAAGGAAAAACTTTACTGTCAGATTCTCAATATGAACACGTGCCAAACTTTGATCTTCCTCATCTTCATCAGTGAGTACTTCTTTCTAATATGTTTTTCTTTAATTACCTCACTTATTTAGAGTTGACCAGTAAGTTTGTGCACCTCTTTAATCAATTTTAGATGCCTTCGTTTAAGTTTATGTGCATAGCAACTTTTCTTTAAAACACACAGTTACAAAGTGCTTCATAGTTTGGATAAAACCATAAACTAATGTTCCAGTATAAACACACACCTTCGAACATGCAGCCTTCCATTCATTCAATTCCACTTTGACTTTGTTGGTTTTAGACCTGCATCAGCCCGGCTCCAGCTGAGCTACTCCTGAGCTCATAAAACAGGAACTCACTCAACCAAAAGACTTAAAATTGTCACGTTATGGAGGCTGGGCAGTGTTATTAGGGTACAGTTTGGAAAATCCTTTTGTAAACTACAAGTTCATTAAAGTTCTGAAGCATTGAATTTTATTTGCTCTGAAACTCTAAGAACAGCATTTCACCACTAAAAAAACTGTTGACAAAAAGGTGTGGATGCAGTTCATCCCTGACCTTTAATGACACGTTCTGCAGGGGAAAAGTGATAAGCCTGGGTGACCTCAGTGTAGCTCTGTAGGCTGTGAGTATTTTTACAAGTTTTAAACATTTTTATTGTAACATAATGTTTTATGATGTTCTGAATAATGAAATCAAATCGTAAAGCTGTGAAGAAACAGTCATCTTCGCCCTGCATTAGCTAACAGGAAGATGGTAACTATTGACTCTTCAACAGCACTGCAGGATGGAAACGCTGGTGTTCTCATTAAAACAGCAGCAGAAGGAGGATCCATCACCGTTGAATGCAAACTATCTTCCACTGGACACACGAGGTTCTTCTGTAAGGAAAAATGTGAAAAAGGAAACGTTCTCATTGAAACGACCGATGACTCGGCTCAGAGCGGCAGATACAGCATTCGGTATAAAGATGTCCTGCATGTGAGCATCACACAGCTGGAAAAGTCTGACTCAGGACTGTACAGATGTTCTTCAAACAGAACCGGGTGTCTGGAGTCAGACTGTGAATTCGAGGTTGTTGTCACAGGAGGTGAGATTTACTAAAAAACTGCATTTTGATGCCTCTGAAGATTTAAAGAAAGTTTAATTCCTCACTGACTGTTTCACACAACATCATCATCAGCATTTAATCTGTTCATCATTGTACCGCGTTAGTCTGAGGTTCAGGTTTCTTTCTCCAGTTTCTTTCCTTCCTATAATGTTATTCTGTTTTTTTTTTTAAACTTCATCATGCCTCTTAATATTCTTTTCATATTTTTCTGCCTCACACTCTTCTTGTCTTTCATTAGGATTGGCTGTGTTTAAAAAAGAGGCGCTGTTCGTTTTGCTGTTGCCTTTTGTTCTGGTTCTCATGTGTAAAAAGAAGACCGAGGACTCTGATGGTATGTTACCTTTCAACCTTATCTGCACTGTTAAAAAATAACCCATTCTAATATTAAAAAGGTTGGGTGGCTTTACAGGAAGTGATGCTCTTGCTGTTCTCCATGTACCAGTGAAGTGGTTATATCTGACTGTGATGCATTTTCTATAGGTCTGAAGAAGAGGAGAAACCCAGACTGCAACCAGACTGAGGTGAGTCATCTTAGTTTAGTCTCACCTTTTAAGACGCCATTAGTGCACTGTTAAAAAAGGAGCTGACATTTTGAAAGCTATATAAAGTAATTAATATATTTTGCTCTATTTTGCAAAAAGTAACATTACTCTTACGAATTAATTTAAAACACACACACACACACACACACACACACACACACACACACAAAAGATAAATACAGTTGTTCAGAAGTTTCTGAATGGGCATTATCGAGTTGTTGCAGCAAAGTTTGTGAATATATAACGTTGACAAATTTTTACAAGAAACAACATTTTTATCAAGTTATCAGATCAGAGCAGATTTAGCTATTATTGCCATTCATGTTCACAAGAAAATGTCACAAAAACACTTCATAGAAAATCTTTAGAGAGGAAGTCTGCTGTGGTATCAAATACTCACTTCCTCCTCACTTAAAGCTGTAGTAATCATCATTTTTAATAACAATGTATCAAATATAGTATAATATTAACAGTAATTAATCCACGCAAATTTAGCTTGATGCATTTTCAGGTTTACTTTTTATTTTTTGCTTTTACTTTACTGTTTCTACGTTTCCCCCATGAGTTTGCTGGAGGTTAGTGCCTCTTACTCATTGAATTTGGTTGCAAAAAGTTATGCAGTGCTGCCCTGGCCTCCACTGCCCTCTGAGATGAGTCCAGCCATGGCTGTATCAACAGCATATTTAACAAAGGTGCTGTTATGCTGGAGTATAATCATAGGTGTATAGGGAATAAAGCAGTGGGCTCAGTACACTGCCTTGTGGAACTCTGGTGCTGAGTGACATGGAAGAAAAGAGGGTGCTGAGTCTAATTCTTTATGATCAATTAGTGAGAAAGTCTTTTACTGAGATGCAGATGGTGGTGGTGAAGCCCAGGTAGCGCAGTTTGCTGGTGAGAATGTAAGGAGGATGGTGGTGACTGCTGAACTGTAATCGATGAAGAGCATCCTCACGTAGATCCCACTGTAACATCAAACCTCAAATCGGGCAAAAAATGTGGTTCAGTTCTTCAACCTCTGAAGTGTCAGAATTGATGGTGTTGACAGTACTGCCTCTGTGGTTGGTAATGTGCTGCATTCTTTGCCACATCCTTCAAGGATTATGGACTCCAGGTAAGCAGAGCGGTGTTGTACCAAAAGCAGGATTGTGGCTCACCAGTCATTGTACAAAAATATACACAGCCTCCCTTCTTCTTCTTCTTTGGGGATAAGCGGGTGCAGCCAGGTTTCTGTGATCGTGCAACAATTTGGGATATAGCTGTTAGCAGTGAAATCATCAGTTTTCTGTGCAGTGGATCTGCCATTCATCAGGAAGATGCTCAGCATGAAGTCCTGACCCGCTTTTGGTTCCAATACTTCCTCCTCTCTGACTGCCTGTGAAGGCGGAGGAGATGGTCTTGAAGATTCAAGATGGTACCTTGAAGTTTTGAAGATGGAACAAGATGACCATATCTGTGGTCTTACTATCTGTGGTTTTGATTCTTTGTCCATGTTTTTATTAACCTTACTTTCACTGAAAAAAGCCTAGCTCAATCCTTTGCTAACCACACAGTTAGCAACTTTGTTAAAGAAAGTAAAACATTTGGATACAAAACAAAAGGTGTGTTAGAAATGACATCGGTGATGATACTGTTGAGAATAATGTAGTTCTGTGTTTACTGAACATTTAAACAAAGAATCGTTTGTTAGTGATGTGTTGTGTTCTGCAGTTTTCATCCTTTGTTTTGCTGACCCTGAGACGCCATCATTACTGCTTTAAACATAAATGTGGCTTCCTGCCAAAGAACAGCAGCTGTAATCAGCATGGATTCACTGAGGAATTTAACACAACAAAGGAAAACATATTAAAACTTCTCCTGAATTATTACTACCCACACTGTAAACAGGCAGCTTCCACACTTAAAGCTGATGCATGTCCTCAGCATTTGCTTCAACCTGTCAGTGCTGCTATTGTGTTTCAGGTGTAATGTAACTGTTTTTTATCAAATCTATCCCCCAGATTGCACTTCATGAGGCTTGTTCTCCAGTCTCCACACCAGACAGCTCCATCTATCAGAGCCTTGATCCAGCCAGCAGGGACCTGGACCAGATCTACTCTACGCTCACACAGATGTACCAACACAAATGATTCTGTGTGTATTTGAATGTGTATTTTATACCACACAAGCTCATGTTATGGATTGTGACTTTAAACCCATCTTTGTTTCTTCCTGTAAATGCAAAAAATATAATGCTTTTAATGTTTTTAAGCTTTTTCTTGTAATGTACAAAATGCTCAGTTAACTTAAAAGCAGCACCTGGCAGTGATGCAGCCGTACTCATAAATATTAGGATTTTATTACATCTTTTCAAATTTAATTGTTAACTTTCATGCTGTTGATAAACATCAGTTTGTTTGCGTGTGTTTTGTTGCTATGGACTGTAAAGAATTAGGACACATACATACACAAATAAAAATTTAACTAAAAGAAAAATAAAATGCCAGATCCAATAATGTAAATTTAAATGTTATTAAGAAATGATCTGACAGGAGGTTTTTCAGGGAATACTGTTGAGTCTTCAGTTTCTGTGAGTTGGTAAGTCATCTCACCTGAGATTCAGCAGGAGCTCTTGTAACCACGCCATGTCTTCTCCTGTGGTGGTTTGTACCCGATCAACCAATGAACTTGTAGTATCTCAGGTCCTGAGTTTGGATCCATGTGGGCTGGGCCCCTTCTGCATGGATTTTGCATGTTCTGCTTTTATTAATTTGCAACACCTGCTTCCAGAATGGCTTTGACACGAAGTATTGATTTGTTTGTGTCTATGGACATAAATTGTGCCATGTTTTATTGCAATCAGTGCAACTTTAAAAATGATATAGTTCATATGAATGAAAACTGTTAGATCCAGAAATCTAATATAAATATAGAACAAATGAGGCTGTGTTTCAGTTTATAGTTCACACATTTTTTCTCTTCACAAAAGAGAAAAAGGTGAACCTTACCTGATTTAAATTTGGCCCATCTCTACTTCAATATAATCTCAGGCATGTTCACACAGCTTTCAATTCAATTCAATTTTATTTATATAGCACCAAATCACAACAAACAGTTGCCTCAAGGCATTTTATACTGTAAGGTTAAAGCCCTACAATAATTACAGAAAAAACCCAACAGACACAACAAAATAACCCCCTGTGAGCAAGCATTTGGTGACAGTGGGAAGGAAAAACTCCCTTTTAATAGGAAGAAACCTCCGGCAGAACCAGGCTTGGGGAGGGGCAGTCATCTGCTCTGACTTGTTGGGGGTCATGGGAGAGAGATAGGACAAAAGACACACTTTGGAAGAGAGCCAGAGATTAATAACAACTAATGATTAAATGCAGAGTGGAGTATAAACAGAATTAAATAACGTGAATGAGAAGAAACCCTCAGTGCATCATGGGAACGCCCCAGCAGCCTAGGTCTGTTCCAGCATAACTAAGGGGGGGCATTGATTGCCTGATCTTGAACTTTTAGCTGCTATCGCTAGAAGCCCCTGTCTGACCACTTTGCACTCAGCAATTGCATTATTGACCCTCAAACTTGTACAGAGAGCTGGTGCTGGGGTGGCTCAGTGGCTGAGCAGGCGACCACGTACTCCGCATGGCCTCGTGTCCGACCTGTGACCCTTTCCTGTGTGTCTTCCCCTATCTCTCTTCCCACTTTACTGTCTGTCTTCATGGTTCACTGTACAACAAAGGGAAAAAGGCCAAAGAAAAAAATGTCTAAAAACTTTGAGCAGAGAGCAAAAACAAACTTCTTTTTTTAATTAAGAGCCGTATACCTTAATGTAGTCATTTAAAGTAAACTGAAGGCAAAACAATGGGAGTATTAAGAAGTGAATTAATGATGATATTTTTTCTCTATTTCCTCAGAGTGTGGCAGCTGGGGTCTGCTTGAACTCCAGTAGTGACAATTTTCATCTTGCACAATGTTTTCACCGGTGCATAAAAAGTAAATAAAATAAAATAAAATAAAATAAAAACCAGTCTTTGCTGAGTTAAACTAAATCTCTGAAATTGAGATACATTTTATTCCATTTTGTTGGTATTAAAATTCAAACATGAAACACATTATTGTTAAGACAAAGAGAAAAAAATCTCAGAAAAAACAAAACAAACACTGAGAAGTGAGAATTTGTGACCCAAACCACTTCAGTCACGTCTCTGTACACTCAGCATGTTCCTAACCAGATACTCGGACTCCAGTCACCAGTTTTACTTAATCACTGCTGTCATTGTTTTTCACATGTGCTGATCTTTTCCTCTCAAATCATTTTCCATTCTCAGAATGCTCTTTATGTCAACTGTCAACATCTGAAGCCCTCACCTACCAAAGCCGTGATCCAGTCAACCCTATAAAACTTATAAATGAAAGTTCATTATTTTGATCATGAAGAGAAATTTTTATATGGTTAAAGCTGTACTGGTCAAAGATCACATTAACAAGACTCACAGGTGATGAAAGTAATCCAAGTTTTGACAAAATGATAACTGGAGCTGAAGTTGGTTGCTTCCAGCTATTTCTAGAAGTCTTTCATCTGAATTTAGTACATATTTGCAGCATCAAAGCAAGAAAATCAGTCCATAAGCTTGTTCTTTGTTTGTTTGTTTTCATTCTCTGAACCAGTAGAAAAAAAGCAGCATGTAAACATGATTAGGTTCTTAAAGTCTGATTGGTTCAGCAGCCTAGAGCTTGCCTCCAGTACAAACACACAGAGAAACACCACTGTAGCTTTTTTGGAGGATGAAGAGTTGCAACAGCACAAACACAAGTACAACATCTGGCAGCATAATAACAAAGACACATAAATAGTTGGCTGTAGTTTGTAAATGAGTTTATATATTGTTTTTGGGTTTTTTAATGATTTTCTTCAGATGGAAATTACCCAAACGTCTGCTTGACCATAAGTTGAAACAAAACCACTTTAGTCACTTCTCTGTATGTTCAGTATGTTTCACCACAAACAATCAGACTTTATGCCATGTCATCAGTTTTACTATATCACTGTTTCACATTTGCTGACGTTTTACTGTTGAATCTGTTAATTTGCATTTCCCCCATAGTGCACTCTATGAGAACTGTTCCTCATTCTCCTCGTGTGAAGACAAAACATACCAGAGCCTTGATCCAGCCTCTATATAATAGCCAGTTCTCTTTGTCTTTAATCCGACCCTTTTCCACAAAATTTCATAAAGGTTCTTTGCTTGCCATGTTTTATCCAGGACTAGTAAGCTTCATATAAAATAACTGGCACAAATCTGAATGCAGGCCTTTATATGAACTGATAGGTGCACAAGGTGAAAAGGTCTCTCAATATTTTTCAGTCCAAACATTTGCTTTTTTCCACATTTAAATCTGATGCACTGATCATTACTTTCTGTTTTTCTTTTTCTTCTATAAAACACTTTCTGTGTGTTTATACCCCACTCTGCACTTAATCATTAGTTATTATTAATCTCTGGCTCTCTTCCACAGCATGCCTTTTGTCCTGTCTCTCTCCCCTCAGCCCCCCACTGCAGATAACTTCCCCTCCCTGAGCCTGGTTATGCTGGAGGTTTCTTCCTGTTAAAATCAGTTTTTCCTTTCCCCACTGTTGCCAAATGCTTGCCCGTAGGGGGTTGTTTTGACTGTTTGTTTTTTTCTGTAATTATTGTAGGGTCTTTACCATACAATATAAACTGCCTTGAGGTGACTGCTTGTTGTGCTTTGAAGTGAACTGAATTGAATTGTGGAATAGTGGATATATTGGACAAAGGATGTTGAATATGGAGCTGCTGGGCTATGTATGCTATATGTATTTCACTCATTTCAAAACCCAACTTCTCTTTTCACCAGCTGTGTCAGTTTTCATGTCACTGCAAGTTTGTTCCCCACCCTTTAAATCTTCAGTCTCCATAAATGAAGGATCTTTCAGAGGCTGGATCCAGCATGGACTTTGCTAGTGTCACTCACACACACTGCATTGGGTGGAAACGTGTCTTTGGAGTGATGAATCGCGATCTGATAGATGAGTCTGGGTCTGGTGGTTGCCAGGAGGACGGTGCGTGTCTGACTGCATTGTGCCAATTGTAAAGCATGGTGGAGGGGGGGGGGGTTATGGTGTGGGGTTGTTTATCAGAAGTTGGGCTCGGCCTCTAGTTCCAGTGAAGGGAACTCTTAATGCTTCAGCATACCAAGACATTTCGGACAATTTCATACTTCCAGCTTTGCGAGAACAGTTTTGGGGCTGGCCCCTTCCTGTTCCAACATGACTGAGCACCATTGCACAAAGCGAGGAAGAACTTGACTGGCCTGCACAGAGTCCTGACCTCAGCCCAACAGAAAAGCTTTGGGATCAATTAAAGTCTTAAAACGGTGCAAATTAACCACGTGGCAAGGTAGCTGGCAGGCCAGCCAGGAGGACACAAGGACCATGAATCTAGGGGTTTGAGAGCAGCCATGATGGTTCATGTAACATCTGCTTACAGAGTGCAGTTGGCCAAATCCACACAGAGCAGCAAACCAGCAGAGGTCAGAGGCTGTCCACAGAAAACAAGTCTCCCTGAGCTAACAATAGAATATTAATTATTATCAGAATTATGTTTAAATTAGTCATTTTTCCTATTGTGCACTAGAACACTACAACTTACAGTTGCGTCACCTTAAAAAAAAAAAATCCAGCATAAACTTCTGTTCCGAAGTATTCATTAGTAGTCAGCATTTCATCCACAGTCTCTACGCTGTTGTGTTTTGGGTGTTGACTGCACAGTTCCCACTATTGAGAAATCGAGGTTACTTCACACGCAGAAGTGGCAGAAGAAGAAAAAGGTTTTTCTCATTCATTCACGACGTTTGTCACTATACAGAGAGAAGCTAGTTTTGGGGGTTTATTTTATGTATTTATTTGTAGCAGCAGTTTCTGGTGGACTGTGAGCCAACACGTGTTGCTCTGTTGTAAGGACTGCAAAATAAAAGTAGTGTAACTTAAACAGCACAGCGTTGTTGTCTGGCTACAACAGACTCAATTCATAGGAAACAGGCTGCTGCTGTTTGTAAAGGTGGAAATGTTTTTCCAGGGAAAAATCTGAGTGTTTGATAAATAATGAGTCATTGCTTTAAACCCACAGCCTGCCTGATACTTCCTGACCATGTGCACCCATTTGTAACCTCAGTTTACCATCTTCTGATGTGCCTTCCAGGAATGTGTCACAAAGCAAGAGTCATCTCAAACTGGTGTCCTGACATTGTGGAAGTTGTCTGTCTGTCTGAAATCTGGTCGTGATTGCAAAGATTTCTCAGTTCAGACCTTTACGTTCTCTCTGGTTTGTGTTTATAAAATCCTCTTAAATTTGATTATGATAACATCTTTTTGTGAATATGCTGAAACAACAAAATTCTTCATTGAAATAACGTCAGTGGGACTCATGATGTTAGTGATCTTCTCTAAGGAACCCTGTTTGGAGATGTAGAAATCCAGCCCAGTGCAGCTTTAGTATAACTTTGTTGTTTTAAAAGAATAACCATCTTTAGGCTTATGTTTGCAGCTGAACAGTTGACAGTGTTCTCATTGTTTGACATAATTAAACTGCAGCACTTCCAGACAGTAAATTAACATTTTGCAATTCAATGAAATCCAAACAGTTTATTTCAGTAGAGACTAAATGGAGCTCAGAAAGCCCAAAATATAAAAGTTATGGGACCAAAAAATTTGGAAGTAGAATCATGAATAAATGTAAAGTTAATCTTTGATTGTGGGAAAAGAGGAAGAGGAAGAGTGAAGAACTTTCCATGTATTTGAAGGAGGGGTCACAACATTAGGAGAAGTGAGAAATTTCCGATTTGCAATTGAAAAAGAAGAGATGCAGCAAAAGCCCACCACAGGGTTATTCATCAACATGAGAGTCTGTCAGTGTTTGATCTGCTTCATCCTCCTCAGTGAGTAAATTCTCTTCTGTAATAATCCTCACTTCTCAGTGTTACTTTGTTTTCTGTTTATTAGGAGTTCATAACTTTTGTTCCTTTCTGAACAGTTTTAACCACAAAATCGTTTCTGTTCTAATCGTGTTTCAAAATCTTTTAATTGTGTTTCTGTGGCTACACGCTGAGCTCAGAGCTGGAAATACAGTTGTGTTCAAAATAATAGCAGTCCAACATGACTAACCAGATCAATCAATCAATCCTTTTGGTAGAAATCACTCATCAATCAATTACTACATGGGAAATAAATTACCAGTAGGTGTAGTAGAGTTGTAGAAAACCTGACTGGAGAGGGGAGAACATATAAAGAAGTGCAGAATACGATAGGCTGCTGCGCTAAAATGATCTCCAAAGCTCTAAAAGGGAAAGCAAAACCAGAGAGACGAAGAACACCATTCAAATGGATCGAAGAATAGGCGGAATGGTAAATACTCAGCCAATGATCAGCTCCAGGGTGATCAGAGACTGTCTGAACTTACCCGTGAGTACTGTGACATTTAGAAGACATTATTATTATTGCTAATCAGCCGGCAATAAGCCCCTGCAAAGTCCCACTGCTAAAAAAATTTTTAAAAAAAAAGACGTGCTGAAGAGGAAAGAGCCAAAGAACACCTCGACTGGCTTGTAGAGAACCAGAGAAACTTTGTGTGGACTGATGAAAGTAAGATTGTTGTTTTTGGGTCCAAGGGCCGCAGACACTTGGTCAGATGACCTCAAAACACTGAACTCAAGCCACAGTACGCTCTGGAAACAGTGAAGCATGGTGGTGGAAGCATCATGATATGTTTCTCTTACCATGGTGTCGGGTCTATTTATCGCACACCAGGGATCATGGATCAGTTTGCATATATCAAAATACTTGAGGAGGTCATGTTGCCTTAAGAGGAAATGTCCTTAAAACATGTGATTCAAAGAGAAAACTGTTCTAAGGATTCTGAGCTTTACTCGTGTTCTTAAACGCACTGCTGTTATTTTGAACACAACTGTAGCAACAAGTTAACTCTTACTCTCAAAATATACATTTTTGAGGACTTAGTTTGCATTGTTTTCTTTTAGCACAAATGCAGTTTGCTAGTTATTTTTCATACTTTTCACTGGTTTCATCCTCAGAAACGATCGTTCTGATTTCTGTTGCATCTTTGTGTAATCTCTCTTCCCCTCCATGCTGTTCAAAAAGATAAACTCAGAATAATGTATTTATAACCAACCATCATTTTCAAAACTACCTAGACAGTTGGTCATTGTTTTGTTTGTTTGTTTTGTTTTGTTTGTTTTGTTTTATGTTGACTGTTGTCAGTGCGTATGCCTCAAACATTGGATGTCAGCAAAAATAGAGAGAGTGGAAGTCTGGAGTAGGTTGGATGAAATGGTAGCGACTGTTGTCATGGGGGAGAGAATGGGGATCGGAGAAGACTTCGATGGACATGTAGGTGAACGGAACAGAGGGGATGAGGAGTTGTTGGGTAGATATGGTGTTAACGGGGAGAAATGTGGAAGAAAATGAGACGGGGACTGATGTAGGACAGTTAGTGAATCGGGACGTACAGAATGTCAGTAAAGAGGAAGTGAGGGCACCTATGAAGGAGATGAAGAGGGGAAAGGGGATTTGTCCAGCTGTCATACCTGTGGAAGTATGAAGATCTCTCTACAGGAGAGAAAGCAGTGGCTGTTTTCTGCTTTTTTATGAATGTATTTATTTTTAAAAAAAGGCTTTAAAATGCAATCTTAGTTTTCAAACACTTACCCACACAAAGTTGTTACGTTACTGCATGAGAAAGACAACAAGACTTCACTGGAGGTCTGATTTATTCACAGACAAATACAAACAGCTTTACTAAGCAGTTAAATTAAATAATTTTACTGCAGAATTTCACAGGAAGATGGCAACTACTGATCCCTTATCTTTTCAACAGACCTGCAGGATGGAAGCACTGGTCTTACCACTGCAGAAACTTCCAAACGTCCAGAAATGGAAGGACACAGCATCACAGGTGGATTCCAGGCTATTGCACAGAACTCTGCACCCTATACACAACCAGTCCCTCAGGGCCCCTTCTTTTCTTGATCCATATCTCTCACGCATCTTTTGAGGTTTTTTTTGGGGGGGGGAATAAATAATTGAGTCGACAACTTTACATAGAAAACTGTAGTGATTGTTATGGTAGCCAGTACTAAACTGCTCATACACCACACTTAACAAAAATGTAAGTGAGATGAGTAAGCACAGCTTGAAATCTCCCCATATTTCAACCCCTTTTCTCTAAACGTACTGTGGTATAAAATTATTTTATAGTTAAATAACTTTTGCTTGGCAACAGCAATGTTTTCTTCTTTTTTTTATGAATGAATTTATAAAAAAAAAAGCTTTAAAAAGCAATCTTTTTATGCTCTCTTCACTTTCATCATCCTCTTTCACTTGTAGCACTTCTGTTCTCTTCTTGCTTACGATGCGCCACACTGACAGCCCTCTGCAAGAATACAGCATGCAGGACGAATATTAGCCTCTTAATCTGCTTACAGGCTCATACAGTTGACAACCTGTTCAGTGGACATCAGAGGCCAAGAGGCATCATAAAAATTGCAAATAATATAATTTCTTGATAATTTTGCAGTACCTTGATTGCATAGGCTAAATTGTAAAAATGGGTTAAAAAGCATTACATTACTTTTGTGTTAACGTTTTTCTCTAAGTAATAAATGATGACGTTTGCAAAAGTATGCAGCAATATGCTGGTGTTCTGCCAGACAGTGTGAAGTTCTTGTTGTATCCGCACCATCTATTATTTATTATCATTTTCATTGCAATCATCTATGTTTCACCCACATGTATGAAATCCTGCAGCCTTGTGTACTGTCTCACAAGATACAAAACTTGGAACTATATTCTACTTTATATGCTCTGATTTTTAATTTAATGCGCAATTTTGGCATAATTCCCCCCACTTCGAGCCCCTGAGCTTTAAAAAATCCCTCCAAGAAATGTAATCAGATCGAGATGAGCTGTGGTCAGTTCAGTCTACAGGGCATTGTGATGCTTAATTCCAATGTACTTAAACATTTCCATGGAACCATACTGAAATTTGATCTTTCCCCACAGCACATGAAATTATTACAACTCAAATATAGATTGTCAGAAATATCTCAAACTTCACATGTTGCACAAGAGTCAGTCTGGAAACATTTGCATTCCAATATCTGGTAACAGTCATAGCAGCACCTAGTGGCATCAACATGCTTTATGCATACAGTTTTCATTGTGGGTTCCACACGCTACACAGCAACATATCATAGTTAGTGGGTGATCTCTAATGCCACCTAGTGTGGCAACAGCCAATTAGAATCCAGGGCCTAAGAAGGCCACATTACTGTAGTAAATGCACTGATTACAGCACACCTGAGAGGCAGCAGTCCTCGATGTGTGCTGTAGTGTGACGGCCCTATTATTGCTGCTTGCAGTTCTGATACTGATCAGATTTCAGATATCTGTTTGTAAACAAGACAGAAATTTTAAATAAAGATCCGTGGGAGTGAAAAAGATCAGACAGGTGTAATAATTTGAGGCCTATTACAGCCTAGTGTTCAGTGGTGATTTTAACAGAGACATTTATGACTGGTTCACTAATCAAAAGATCAGATGCAACCATCAGTGTTTGTGATTATCAGAAATGTGCTACAAGCACAGAAATGCACGCTGAGCCGCAACACGAGTCACCCATCCAGTCAGCAACAGACAAAAAAACAAACAAACAAAAAGACAACGACAAAGAAACATGACAAAAAAAATTAAACAAACAAAAACATACACACAAACAAAAACAAACAAAAACTGTCCTGAGTCCAGAAAGAGGACCCAGACTTGCCCGGGGCCAGCCTCCGCCACCGCAAGCACCCCAGTCTGCACACCATAAGACCACAAGGCAACATTCACCTAAGCTCCCACCACCAGCAGTCAGACCGCACACACAGTCAACATAAAAAGGTAGCCACAGCCCCCAGCCAAAGAGTGCAGCTGATCACCCTCACTAATTGATGGAGGACCAGCGAGAATAAAATGAATCCAATTTGTTTTCAGAGGATACGGACATTCTCTCCAGACTAAAGTAATCTGGAAGTAAATCTGGACCTTCAGACTCTTGATTATTCCTGACTGTGAAAATATTGGGTGTTCATTTGATGGTGGTCCCTGATGGTGGGCAAAATTAAATTTGGAGGCATCATGTGTTATCTCAGAACATACAAGAAAGCATCCTGGGATTATATCCTAAACTCAACAGGAAGTCCACCATTTTGATTTTAATATGCAAATATTTTGCTAGTGCCATGTAATTAAATTAAGATTTAATTGGATCAGGAAGTTCTTTGATGAATTTAATCTAAAGATTCTGTCGATACTTAATTTCAGTGTTTTTGGTGAGTTCTTGTTGCTGCCACAGGAAAAGTCTGTGTTTCACCATGACACATAAAACTGTTATAACTCAAATGTAAAATCTCAAATTTGGCTTGAATTTGTTACACTTTAAATATGAATACACTGTAACAAATAGCTTTATTCATCCTTGTTCTTAAACTTAGTTGCTTATAAGAAAAATTGTTTACCATCACTGCTGAACTGTTATTAATTTTTCATTTGTATTTCTTTCTTTTGTTTTTTTTTTAACTGTAAACAAACATTGGATTTATTTTTTCTACACCTGCTTCAGGCTCACAGACCTCACCACCCGTTTGGGCTAATGTCACTGGTTCAGCAGCGGTGGACACCAGCACAGCAGCTGAAGGGGAGCTCCGCCTGGTTAATGGAGGTAGTAACAGCTCCTGCTCTGGCAGGGTGGAGATCTTCCGCAGTGGGCAGTGGGGGACAGTGTGTGATGATTCTTGGGACCTGGTGAATGCTCAGGTGGTGTGTAGACAGCTGGGCTGTGGCAGGGTCCGCTCAGCAGCGATAAATGCACGATTTGGACAGGGCACAGGACCCATCTGGATGGGTGAAGTCACATGCACAGGCCATGAATCAAAGCTCTCTGAGTGCCGCCACTCAGGGTTTGGATCTCACAAATGTGACCACAGTGAAGACGCCGGTGTGATCTGTGAAGGTAAATTTGAGCAGCTGCAGACACTGAGATCCCACTGTTTTACTATGTATCCCTGGTGTAATGCTTATTATACAATTATATAATTAATATACAGGGGTTGGGCAATGAAACTGAAACACCTGGTTTTAGACCACAATAATTTATTAGTATGGTGTAGGGCCTCCTTTTGCGGCCAATAGAGCATCAATTCATCTTGGGAATGACATATACAAGTCCTGCACAGTGGTCAGAGGGATTTTAAGCCATTCTTCTTGCAGGATAGTGGCCAGGTCACGACGCGATGCTGGTGGAGGAAAACGTTTCCTGACTCGCTCCTCCAAAACACCCCAAAGTGGCTCAATAATATTTAGATCTGGTGACTGTGCAGGCCATGGGAGATGTTGAACTTCACTTTCATGTTCATCAAACCAATCTTTCACCAGTCTTGCTGTGTGTATTGGTGCATTGTCATCCTGATACACGGCACCGCCTTCAGGATACAATGTTTGAACCATTGGATGCACATGGTCCTCCAGAATGGTTCGGTAGTCCTTGGCAGTGACACGCCCATCTAGCACAAGTATTGGGCCAAGGGAATGCCATGATATGGCAGCCCAAACCATCACTGATCCACCTCCATGCTTCACTCTGGGTGGTACGCTTTTTTGGGGCTTCTCCACACCGTAACTCTCCCGGATGTGGGGAAACCAGTAAAGGTGGACTCATCAGAGAACAATACATGTTTCACATTGTCCACAGCCCAAGATTTGCACTCCTTGCACCATTGAAACAAACGTTCGGCATTGGCACGAGTGACCAAAGGTTTGGCTATAGCAGCCGGGCCGTGTATATTGACCCTGTGGAGCTCCCGACGGACAGTTTTGGTGGAAACAGGAGAGTTGAGGTGCACATTTAATTCTGCCGTGATTTGGGCAGCCGTGGTTTGATGTTTTTTGGATACAATCCGGGTTAGCACCCGAACATCCCTTTCAGACAGCTTCCTCTTCCGTCCACAGTTAATCCTGTTGGATGTGGTTCGTCCTTCTTGGTGGTATGCTGACATTACCCTGGATACCGTGGCTCTTGATACATCACAAAGACTTGCTGTCTTGGTCAAAGATGCGCCAGCAAGACGTGCACCAACAATTTGTCCTCTTTTGAACTCTGGTATGTCACCCATAATGTTGTGTGCATTACAATATTTTGAGCAAAACTGTGCTCTTACCCTGCTAATTGAACCTTCACACTCTGCTCTTACTGGTGCAATGTGCAATTAATGAAGATTGGCCACCAGGCTGGTCCAATTTAGCCATGAAACCTCCCACACTAAAATGACAGGTGTTTCAGTTTCATTGTCCAACCCCTGTATGTTCGATTTACACTACACTGTTTCAGCTACAGGTTCTGGTTTTTTAAGAGATCCCGGTGTTTTACTGTCAGTGCCCTGAAATATATTCCATATTTCAGTGCACTGACTGTGAAAAGTGAAACTTATGAAATGCATCAGAAGTTTACAAATGTTGATTAGTTTATGGCTCTTGCACATGGGGACTGAAGATTGGATTCCTAACACCACCTACAACACTGCCAAAACACAAACGCCACTGCTGTGTTTCACGTAGAAATATGATGTATGAAATTTAGTATACACCAGTGTAGCACTGATATATTCAATGGCTGTGGATCAGGTGCTAGAGCCATCCATCTGCTTATCAGAAGGTTTGGTGGTTCGATGCCAGTTTCGAGTTGCTCCTAGTGTGCTCATCAGAGTGACTGTATGCACGAATGTTCCATAGAAAGCACTTGAACATAGACAGGTTGACCTTTTCCATCTCAAATGTGGTAAGATCCTGGGGTTAAAGTGGGCTGCAGTTACCCACCACCTCCAGCTAATGAATACTTAAATCCAATGGGTAGCCTAATATAAAATAGAGTTGTAATAGTTTAGTTTTCATGGCATGCAGTCTGGTGTTCCTTTTAGGTGATGCCACAGAGACAGTTTAGCAGTTTAGTCACCACATGATCCAATCTGCACATCCTTTCTTTCCATCTCATCCCTGAGATGCATTCATAATTGTGCAGTTCATCAGCATCTAGCTAGCAGTACAGAGGAGAAGTGTAACAGGCCCCTAGTGAGTGGGCTGCCAACAGATTATAATTTATCCTAAAAAAACAGGAAAATGATGCAATGGACGACAGCAGTGTGTTTCCTTCTTCCGCTTCTGCCGAGTTTTTATTTTTACACATTCATGTGTTCCAAATACTTTATAAACACATCTCAGTATTTATCTATTACGGCTAGATTGCTGCTTTTATTGCTGCTTGCGCCAATTTTTTCCACTCCTCCATTGTCTGTGCTGTGAATGTGCATGTGTGGCTGCACGCGCGTTTGCTTTGCTGGCTGTGCAGAGAGTGCCAGCTGTTATTTTTTCTTTATGTCAGCTGTAGCCGCCAGAACCATCACTATAACCACAGTTTGCAAGAGGAGGCTGTCATAGCACTAGTGCATTCAGCACGCTATTATTCAAGGATTCTTTATTGTAATTTGCATCACATTTGCATACAGTGGAATGAAATTCTGTCCATGAGTCCCAGTGTCAGTCATGGAATAGTTATGAAAAAAGAACGAAAGAAAGAAAAATAAAACCCTTTCAGTGATTTAAATTTTTTTAAAAAGTATATTATTTTTATTTCTTTAAAAAAATGTTTTATTTTTAACACAGGAGTTGGGAAGGAGGTCCGTCTGGTTAATGGAGGTAATGGCTCCTGCTCTGGCAGGGTGGAGATCTTCAACAGTGGGCAGTGGGGGACAGTGTGTGATGATGCCTGGGGCCTGGTGGATGCTCAGGTGGTGTGCAGACAGCTGGGATGTGGCAGGGCCCTCTCAGCAGTGACAAATGCACAATTTGGATTGGGAACAGGACCCATCTGGATGGATGAAGCCACATGCACAGGCCATGAATCAAACCTTTTTGATTGTCAGCACTTAGGGTTTGGATCTCACAACTGTGGCCACAGTGAAGACGCCGGCGTGATCTGTGATGGTAAATTTGAGCAGCTGCAGACACTGAGGTCCCACTGTTTTATGCTGTATCCATGGTGCAATGCTTATTAAAAAAATTATATAATTAATATATGTTTGATTTACAATACATTGTTTCAGCTACAGGTTTTGGTTTTGTTAATTATTTAGCTTTTCATTCATAAATTATGTGAAATATAGATTCTTAAGGCCTGAGCACTGAGTGCAACAATCCTGTTGTAAGTGCTCCATTTACTCTTATTATTCAGACAAAATGAATCATCTATTTGAGGGCTTTAACATGATCAAAACTCATGAATGTTAGGTCTGTCAGGTTTGGTGCTGTGACAGGCAAGGCAGGGAGTGAAACTTAAACATTTAATTCTGAGCTCAGGTGGTACAGAATACTGGACGGGAGCCAGCACAAACCAAGCTAGAAATACTAAACTCCATCCATCCATCCATCCATCCATCCATCCAACCATCCATCCATCCATCCATTCTCTTCCGCTTTACCGGGGCCGGGTCGCAGGGACAGCAGCCTAATCAGAGAAGCCCAGGCTTCCCTCTCCCCCAGCCACCTCCAGCAGCTCATCCGGGAGGACCCCAAGGCGTTCTCAGGCCAGCCAAGAGATATAATCTCTCCAGCGTTTCCTGGGTCTACTACGGGGCCTCCTCCTGGTGGGACATGCCCGGAACACCTCACCCAGGAGGTGCCCAGGAGGCAACCTAATCAGATGCTGGAGCCACCTCAACTGGTTCCTCTCAATGTGGAGGAGAAGTGGCTCTACTCTGAGCCTTTCACGAATGGCTGCATTCCTCACCCTCTCTCAGAGAGAGGCCAACCACTCTCTGAAGGAAACTTATTTCTGCTGCTTGTATTCTCTATCTTAGTCTTCTGGTCACTACCCAAAACTCGTGACCATAGGTGAGGGTAGGGACATAGATTGACTGGTAAATCGACAGCTTCGCTTTTACACTAAGCTCCCTCTTCACCACGACAGACCGGTGCAGCGTCCGCATCACTGCAGATGCAGCTTCGATCCGTCTGCCAGTCTCTCGCTCCGTTCTCCAGTCACTCGTGCGCAAGATCCCAAGATACTTGAACTCCTTCACCTGGGGCAGGAACTCATCCCTTTTTCTGGCTGAGGGCCATGGCCTCAAACTTAGAGGTGCTGATTCTCATACCAGCCACTTCACACTTGGCTGTGAACCATTGAAAGCCAACAGGACTGCATCATCTGCAAAGAGGAAAGATGAGATTCTGAGGCCACCAAGGAAGAAGCCTTCCGCCACCTGGCTAGAAATTTTGTTCATAAAAATTATGAACAGATTCAGTGACAAAGGGCAGCCCTGGCAGAGTCCAACACCCACAGGAAATGAAAGCGAATTATTGCCGGACCAAGCTCTCACTGCAGTTGTACAGAGACTGAATGGCCCGCAACAATGGGACAGACACCCCATGCTATTGCGGGACCTTCCGCGAGATACCCAGAGTGACGTGGTCAAATGCCTTCTCCAAGTGTACAAAGCACATGTAGACTGGTTGAGCAAACTCCCATGCACACTCCAATATCCTCAAGAGGATAAAGACCTGGTCCAGTGTTCCAAGACAAGGATGAAAACCACATTGTTCCTCTTGAATCCGAGGTTCGACTAACAGGCGGAACCTCCTTTCCAGCACCCTGGCATAGACCTTACCGGAGAGGCTGAGGAGTTTGATCCCTCGAAAGTTGGAGCACACCCTCCGGCCTCCCTTCCTAAAGATGGAGACCACCACCCCGGTCTGCCAATCCATTGGCACCGCCCCAGATCTCCAAGCGATGTTGCAGAGGTGTGTCAACCAAGACAGCCCTACAACATCCAGAGCCTTCAGGAACTCCACCAAGGAGTTGTTTAACCACCTCAATGATCTCAACCCCAGCAATGGGCAAGTCATCCCCCTTGTCCCCAAACTCTGCTTCCACTACAGAAGGCATGCCAATGTGATTCTAGAGGTCTTCAAATTATTCGTTCCACCGTCCGGTTGTGGCTTCAGTTGAAGTCAACAGCACCCCACTCACTCTATAGACCTATAGACCGTATGAGTGGAGCACCGCTTTCCCCTCCTGAGTCACCCGATGGTCTGCCAGAATCTCGTCGATGCCATCCGAAAGTCTTTTTCGATAGCCTCACCAAAGTCCTCCCCCACACAAGTTTTTACTACAGCCACTGCCTGAGCTGCGTTCTGCTTGGCCTGCCAATACCTGTCAGCTGCCTCTGGAGTCCCACAGGTTAACCATGCCCGATAGGACTCCTTCTTCAGCTTGATGGCTCCCTTCACCTCCGGTGACCACCATCTGGTTCGGGATTTACCACCACGACAGGCACCAACCACCTTGCAGCCGCAGCTCTGAGCAACAATGAAAGTGCGGAACATGGTTCATTCAGACTCAATGTCCTCAGCCTCCCTCGGAATGCTGTCGAAGTTCTGCTGGAGGTGGGAGTTGAAGATCTTGTGGACTTGGGCTTCTAACAGGCCTTCCCAATGCACCCTCCCAACATGTTTAGGTGCGCCAGGTCTCTCTGACATCTGCCCCCGCCACCTTATCCAACTCACCAGCAGGTGGTGATCAGTTGACAGCTCAGCTCCTCCCTCCACCCGAGTGTCCTCCCAATCACACCTCTCCAGGTCTCACTGTCATTGCCCACGTGAGCGTTGAAGTCTCCCAGCAAGACTATGGAGTCACCAGATGGAACGCTCTCCAGCACACCGCCCAGTGACTCCAAAAAGGGTTGGTACTCTGAACTGTAATTCAGCGCATAAGCGCAAACAACAGTCAGGACCTGTTCCCTGGCCCGAAGGCGCAGGGAAACAAACCTCTCGTCCACTGGTGAAAACTTCAACGTGCAGGCAGCAAGCCGGAGGGATATGAGAATACCCACATTACCACCGCCTCTAACCGAGGGCAACTCCAAACTGGAACAGAGTCCAGCCTCTCTCCAGGAGACTGGTTCCGAAGCCCAGGCTATGCACTGAGGTGAGTCCAGCTATATATAGCTGGCATCTCTCAATCTCATGCACTAGCTCAGGCTCCTTCCCCACCAGAGAGGTGACATTCCATGTCCCAATAGCCAGTCTCAATAGCCGGGGATCAGTCCACCAGGGCCTCCGCCCATGGCCATGTCATCTCTGTGGGCTGCGCCCTGCCGGGCACCATGGGCTAATGCCTGGTCACCAGATGCTCTCCCTTGAGCTCCTTCCGTGGCTTGGCTCCAGGGTGGGGCCCCGGTAAACCCATCCCGGGCAGGGTAAACTGTTCCTTTGTTTGTATTACCATAAGGGGTCTTCAGAACCACTCTTTGTGTGGACCCTCAACCAGGAACAATTTGCCATTAGTCCTGGGATGACCCCTTGGACAACATAGCTCCTGGGATCACTGGGACACACAAACCCCTCCACCACAATAAGGTGTGAGAGAGGTGAAGGTGAAGAGAACCACTAAACTCGAAACAGTAAACTCACAGGCACATAGCAGGAGAACAAACAATGACATGACAAATACCAAAGAGAACTGCAGACAATAAATACACAAAGGGATAATGAGGGGAATGGAAACAGGTGAGGAGCACAGCTGAACACTGTTGAGACAAGGGAAAGCAAAGCTAAACACAAACACACAGGATAAAGAAATATCAAAATAAAACAGGAAGTAACCAAACTAGACACACACAGACTTGACACAGAAGGAAAACTAAAGCTGACCAAAACAGAAACCTAAATAAAACACACGGGGAACACCGGGACGTCAAACTAAACACAAGACATGAGACAAGGGACTAAGATAGGGGTATTCAACTCCAGGCCTCGAGAGCCAGTGTCCTGAAGGTTTTAGATGTGTTCCTGATCCAACACACCTGAATCAAATGATTGAATTACATCCTCAGGATGCAGTCAAGTTTTTCAGAGTCCTGCTAATGACTTCTATATTTGACTCAGGTGTATTGAAGCAAAGACACATCTAAAACCTGTAGACACCGGCCCTCGAGACCTGAAGTTGAATACGCCTGGACTAAGACATGAAAACAAAATATACTTAGGAACAATGACATAACAGAAGGATATGGGAAGCAAAACATAACCCAGACTTGACACTTGATAACACAAACACCTGAACACAAACCATGGGAAAGACAACATGAGGGAAACAGGAACTAAACACAAAACACTAAAGAGAAAACTTTGACAACTAAAATCCCCAAACATAACTAACAACACGACTCAAAGCATGTAAGGTGCACTGGGCCAGTGGCCTAGGACCACGAATAGGTCACAGGTCAGGACTGGTGAGATTTATGTACTAAATGAAAATAAATATCAAATTTATATCTACCACTTGTGGCATGCAAGAGCATGTCTTTGATATAATTCATATGTACACTATCAAAACTTCAATTATGCTTTAACAAATTCCTGCTAAAGATGTAATTAATTTAAGATTTAATTGGCTCAGGAAGTTCATTGATTAGCTTAAAGAGTCTGTCAATGCGTATTTGCAATGATTTAGATGAGTTCTTGTTGGAGGGCTCGTCTGTGGTGGCGTGACAAATGTCACCAAAGCAGATGAAATTGTTATAACTCAAATGTAGAATCTCAAATTTGTCTCAAATTTGTTGCACTTTGAATACAGTGTAGCAAAAGGCTTTATTCATCTTGTTTGTACATTCAGTCATTTATAAAAAACAAACAAACTTCTTTTAACTGTAAACAAACATTGGATTTTTTTTTCTACACCTGCTTCAGGCTCACAGACCTCACCACCCATTCAAGCTAATGTCACTGGTTCAACAGCGGTGGACAACAGCACAGCAGCTGAAGGGGAGCTCCGTCTGGTTAATGGAGGTAGTACCGGCTCCTGCTCTGGCAGGGTGGAGATCTTCCACAGTGGGCGGTGGGGGACAGTGTGTGATGATTCCTGGGGCCTGGTGGATGCTCAGGTGGTGTGCAGACAGCTGGGATGTGGCAGGGTCCGCTCCGCAGCGACAAATGCACGATTTGGACAGGGCACAGGACCCATCTGGATGGATGAAGCCACATGCACAGGCAATGAATCAAAGCTCTCTGAGTGCCGCCACTTAGGGTTTGGATCTCACAACTGTGGCCACAATGAAGACGCCGGTGTGATCTGTGAAGGTAAATTTGAGCAGCTGCAGACACTGAGGTCCCATTGTTTTACTGTCTGTCCGTGATATAATGTTTAACCAAGAGGTTTGTGCTCAACAACCATTATAGAAACATCTTTGCACTACACTACAATTTCTATGCCACAGGCTTTGTCCCATTTAACACTTTGTCAGTTCATCATGGCTTTTAATAAATATATTCCATATTTCTGCACACCAAGTATCCTTGGGCAAGATATTGAACTATAAGTTGCTCCCAGTGTGTTCATTAGAGTGACTGTATTCACAAATGTTCTATAGAAAGCACTTAAACATAGACAGATTGACCCTTCCCATCTCAAATGTGGTAAGATCCTAGGGTTCAAGTGGGCTGCAATTGTTCAGCACCTCCAGCTAATGAGTACTTAAATTTAAAAGGTGGCTTAATAGAAAATACAGTAATAAGGGTTTGGTTTTCATGGCATTCAGTTTGATGTTCCTTTTAGGTGAAACAACAGAGATATTTTAGCAGTTTAGTCACCACATGATCCCTTCTGCACACCCTCTCTCTTCCATCTCATCTCTGAGATGCATTCATAATTCAGATGGAGTAAAATTGTGTGTTGAAGAGGAAGTTAATTTCAAATCAACATTTCAAACAGCTCAGTAAATATCAAACAAATTGTTTCTGTGCAGTTTGACACGCTGTCTGTCTGCTAGCTAAAGGTGCAGTGTCTGTAATTTTCAGAGAAGAAAATGTTAATGTGTAAGAATTTCACTCTGAGATGGAGACAGATGAGAGATCCTTTTCTAAGGTATGCAGGAGACTGTTTAGCAGGTGGCATTTGGTAAACTAGAAGTTTCAAGCTTACATGTAACCATTTAATTCATAAATCAGTGGACATGTTATACAGATATGTAGAATAGCGTTTTTGGATTTGTGCAATATTTCTAAAATTAGAAACATCCTGTCTCAGACTGATGCTGAAAAGCTAATTCATGCATTTATTACTTCTAGGCTGGACTATTGTAATTCATTACTATCAGGCTGTCCTATAAAGCCTTCAGCTGATCCAAAATGCTGCAGCTAGAGTACTGACATGGACTAGAAAGAGAGAGCAGATTTCTCCCATATTGGCTTCTCTTCATTGGCTCCCTGTTAAATCTAGAATAGAATTTAAAATCCTTCTCCTCACATACAAGGTCTTGAATATTCAGGCCCCATCTTATCTCAAAGACCTCATAGTACCGTATCACCCCAATAGAGCACTTCAGCTCTCAGACTGCTGGTTTACTTGTGGTTCCTAGGATGCTTAAGAGTAGAATGGGAGGCAGAGACTGCAGCTTTCAGGCCCCTCTTTGTTACCGTGCAGGTCTTTCTGCATCTTAAATATGAATACATTGTAATGAATGATTTTTTTAAATCTATTTTTTAAATTCATAACAAAGTTACTTTCAGCATCAGTGCAGCACTATTGTTAATTATTAGTATTCTTTTTAAATTCTTTTTAAAGCAGGAGGTGTGGAGGAGGTCCGCCTGGTTAATGGAGGTAGTAACAGCTCCTGCTCTGGCAGGGTGGAGATCTTCAACAGTGGGCAGTGGGGGACAGTGTGTGATGATGACTGGGGACTGGTGGATGCTCACGTGGTGTGTAGACAGCTGGGATGTGGCAGGGCCCTCTCAGCAGCAACAAATGCACAATTTGGACAGGGCACAGGACCCATCTGGATGGACGAGGTCACATGCAGAGGCATTGAATCAAAACTGTCTGAGTGCGGCCACTTAGGGTTTGGATCTCACAACTGCGGCCACAGTGAAGACGCCGGCGTGATCTGTGAAGGTAAATTTGAGCAGCTACAGACACTGAGGTCCCATTGTTTTACTCTGTATCCATGGTGCAATGTTTAATTTACAATTATATAATTAATATATGTTTGATTTACACTACAGTGTTTCAGCTACAGGTTTTGGTTTTTTTAAGTATCCTGTTGTAACTGCTCCATTTACTCTTAATATTCAGACAAATGAATCATCTATTTCAGGGCTTTAACATGATCAAAAACTCATGAATGTTAGGTCACAGGTCAGGACTGGTGAGATTTATGTACAAAACTAAAATAAATATAAAATATATGTTATTCATCTGTGGCATGCAAGATAATTATCTTTTTCACCTTGATATAATTCATACGTACGCTATGCAAACTGTCCCAAAATTTCCATTTTTGATAAGAATCCATGCCTGAACACACATCATCACCTAGTGACAACCGGAAATCATGTCTTACGCGTTCATGTACCACTCGAAGCAGGTTACCATGTGTCGTATAGCATTTGGTCAGGAAAGCCTTAACCAGCTGATGTTATCATTGTGTTAAAACTGATTTTTCATAAACCAGCTGGACCCTGGTGGCATGAGGAATTTTGATATGTCACCATGAAAGATGGAATTGCTGTAATGCTAACACAAATGATCCAATCTTCTTAAAAGTTCATGTTTAATAAGAGTACCGACTTGAATCCATGTAAACATCAATTTTTATCGATAGTCAGAGCGCCACCTAGTCTGAACAGGACATGCCAAATAATGTACTTCAGTGTACTCCTTCTCACAAGTGTACTACATGTACCCCAAATGTGGTCAGAAGGACCTTCAGACCTTGATCTTTTCCTGACTGTGAAAATATTGGGTGTTCATTTGATGGTGGTCCCTGATGGTGGGCAAAAGGCCACAAAACAGGAAGTTATTGTTAAGAGACTAAGAAAGTTTGAAAAGTCACCAAACTTGGCACAAGGTTTTATGACTGTAGTGCCTCCTAAAATATTTCAGTGAAGTATCTCCAGTACTGCTTTCTACCTACAGCCATTAAATTTGGAGGCATCATGTGTTATCTGAGAACATACAAAAAAAGCATCCTGGGGTTATATCCTAAACTCAACAGGAAGTCCACATTTTGATTTTAATATGCAAATATTTTGCTAGTGCCATTTTCAGTCATTATGCTTTAACAAACTCCTGCTAAAGATGTAATTAAATTAAGATTTAACTGGATCAGGAAGTTCTTAGATGAATTTGTCGATACTTAATTTCAGTGTATTTGGTGAGCTCTTGTTGCTGCCACAGGAAATGTCTGTTTCACCATAACACATCCTGTCCATCTGTCCATCCATCCATTCTCTTCCACTTACCCGGGACCGGGTCGCGGGGGCAGGAGCCTAAGCAGAGAAGCCCAGGCCTCCCTCTCCCCAGCCACCTCCTCCAGCTCATCCGGAGGGACCCCAAGGTGTTCCCAGGCCAGCCAAGAGATATAATCTCCCCAGCATGTCCTGGGTCTACCACGGTGCCTCCTCCTGGTGGGACATGCCCGGAACACCTCACCCAAGAGGTGGCCAGGAGGCATCCTAATCAGATGCTGGAGCCACCTCAAATGGCTCCTCTCGATGTGGAGGAGCAGTGGCTCTACTCTGAGCCCCTCCCGAATGGCCGCACTCCTCACCCTAAGGGAGAGGCTAGCCACTCTTCGAAGGAAACTCATTTCTGCCGCTTGTATTCGCGATCTTATTCTTTCAGTCACTACCCAAAATTTGTGACCATAGGTGAGGGTAGGAACTTAGATCGACCGGTAAATCAAGAGCTTCACTTTTACACTAAGCTCCCTCTTCACCACGACAGACCGGTGCAGCGTCTGCATCACTGCAGAAGCAGCTTCGATCCGTTCATCAATCTCCCGCTCCGTTCTCCCGTCACTCGTGAACAAGACCCAGAGATACTTAAAATCCTCCACTTGAGGCAAGAACTCATCCCTGAGCTGGAGAGGGCACTCCACCCTTTTCCAGCTGAGAACCATGGCTTCAGACTTAGAGGTGCTGATTTTCATGCAAACCACTTCACACTCGGCTGCGAACCATTCCACTGCCAGCTGGAGGCCACCCCCAATGAAGCCAACAGGACCGCATCATCTGCAAAAAGCAGAGATGAGACTCTGAAGCTACCAAGGAAGAAGCCTTCCGCCACCTGGCTATGCCTAGAAATTCTGTCCATAAAAATTATGAATAGAATCGGTGACAAAGGGCAGCCCTGACGGAGTCCAACACCCACAGGAAATGAATCCCACTTTTTATAGGCTATACGGACCAAGCTCTCACTGCAGTTGTACGGAGACTGAATGGCCCGCAACAATGGGACAGACACCCCATACTCCCACAGGACCTCCCACAGGATACCCTGAGGGACACGGTTGAATGCCTTCTCCAAGTCCACAAAACACATGTAGACTGGTTGGGCAAATTCCCATGCACACTCGAATATCCTTGAGAGGATAAAGAGCTGGTCCAGTGTTCCATGACCAGGATGAAAACCACATTGTTTCTCCTGAATCAGAAGTTCGACTAACGGGCGGACCCTCCTTTCCAGCACCCTGACATAGACCTTACAGGGGAGGCTGAGGAGTGTGATCCCTCGAAAGTTGGAGCACACCCTCCGGTCTCCCTTCTTAAAGATGGGGACCACCACCCTGGTCTGCCAAGCCAATGGCACTGCCCCAGATCTCCAAGCGATGTTGCAGAGGTGTGTCAGCCAAGACAGCCCTACAACATCCATAGCCTTCAGGAGCTCAGGGCCAATCTCGTCCACCCCAGGGGCCCTGCCAGCAAGGAGTTGCCTCATTGCCTCATTGACCTCACCCCCAGTGATGAGCAAGTCATCTCCCCCGTCCACACACTCTGCTTCCACTACAGAAGGCGTGTCAGTGGGAGGTCCTCGAAGTATTCCTTCCACTGCCCGACTATAGCCTCAGTTGAAGTCAGCAGCACCCCACCCGCACTAAAATCATGTGAGTGGAGCACTGCTTTCCCCTCCTGAGTTGCTTGACGGTTTGCCAGAATCGCTTTGATGCCGTCCATAGCCTCACCAAAGTCCTCCCACACCCGAGTTTTTGCTTCGACCACTGCCCGAGCTGCATTCCACTTGGCCTGCCGATACCTGTCAGCTGCCTCTGGAGTCCCACTGGCTAACCAAGCCCGATAGGACTCCTTCTTCAGCTTGATGGCTCCCTTCACCTCCGGTGACCGCCATCTGGTTTGGGGGTTACCACCACGACAGGCACCTACCACCTTGCAGCCACAGCTCTTCACAGCAGCCTCAACAATGGAGATGCAGAACATGGTCCATTCAGACTCAATGTCCTCAGCCTCCCTCAGAATGCTGTCGAAGTTCTGCCGGAGGTGGGAGTTAAAGATCTCCTGGACTGGGGCTTCTGCCGGGTGTTCCCAGCGCACCCTCACAATACGTTTAGGTGCACCAGGTCTGTCCAGCATCTTCCCCGGCCACCTGATCCAACTCACACAGGTGGTGATCAGTTGACAGCTCAGCTCCTCCCTTCACTCACTCTTCGTCCAGAACATACGGCCTCAGATCTGATGATACGATTACAAAATCGATCATCGAACTGCGACCTAGGGTGTCCTGGTGCTACGTGCACTTATGGACATCCTTATGTTCGAACATGGTGTTTGTTATGGACAAATTGTGGTTTGCACAGAAGTCCAATAACAAAACACCAATTGGGTTCAGATTGGGCAGGCCGTTCCTCCGAATCACGCCCCTCCAGGTCTCACTGTCATTGCCCACGTGAGCGTTGAAGTCTCCCAGCAAGACTATGGAGTCAC